>JASDQU010737924.1:150556-179150 GCA_032191745.1 Picea mariana
AACGTTTCAAGTGAAATGTGATGCCAGTGGGTATGCTGTTGGAGGGGTCTTGAGTCAGGATGACAGACATGTTTCATATTACAGCGAGAAGATGGATGATGCAAAGATGAAATACTCCACATACGACAAAGAGTTCTATGCCATCATACAGGCATTAAAGAAGTGGAGACATTACTTGATACCCAAGGAGTTTGTTTTGTATAGCGATAACCATGCATTGCAGTTTATAAGTCAACAGGAGAAGTTGAACCAAAAGCATGCAAAATGGGTAGAGTACATGCAGAATTTCACATTTGTGATTAAAAACATTTCAGGAACTGCTAACAAAGTGACTAATGCTTTGAGCAGGAAATGTTTATTGTTGCAGGAGTTTAGAGTCAAAACCTTGGGTTTTGAAAATTTAAAAGATATGTATGTAGGTGATGCAGATTTTGCAGAAGCATACGAGGCAACTGAGAATCCAGTTCTTAGGGATCAGAGTCCGTGGCTGGAATATATGATCCAAGAAGGATTGCTGTTTCGGGGCAATCAAATGTGCATTCCGAATTGCTCCATGAGGGAGAATTTGGTAAAGGAAAAACACAGCGGTGGATTAGCAGGTCATTTTGGGCATGATAAGACATTCGCCAAGCTGAGTGAATCATATTATTGGCCGGGGATGCGCACTGATGTCAAATGATTTGTTGACAGATGCAGGATATGTCAACATGCGAAGGGCTGAAAGAAAAACCCAGGTTTTTATCAGCCATTGCCCATACCTGAAAGGCCATGGGAGGCGATCAGCATGGATTTTGTGCTAGGACTGCCGAGGACGCAACGAGGAGTTGATTCCATATTTGTGGTGGTGGATAGGTTTTCGAAGATGGCACATTTTATTCCATTTCAGAAGACCAGCGATGCGACCCACATCGCGAACTTGTTTTTTAAAGAAATCGTCAGATTGCATGGATTGCCGAGAAGCATAGTCTCGGATCGGGATACAAAATTCATAGGTCATTTTTGGAGGACGCTATGGAGGAAGCTGGGAACTAATTTGGCATTTAGTTTGGCTTATCATCTGCAGATGGATGGCCAAACAGAGGTGGTGAACAGAAGTCTGGGGGATCTATTGAGGAGCTTGGTGACAGAGCACCACAACAGTTGGGACCAGATATTACCACAGGTAGAGTTCACGTACAATGATTCAGTGAATCGAAGTACAGGTAAAAGCTCATTTCAGATTTTGTATGGGACATAGCCGAGGGGACTTTCTGAGCTTAGGGAGTTAGGACAGGCTGAAACTAGCAGCGCTCGTGCTGAAGAATTCACTGAAGCGATGGAAGAAATTCACGCGAAGGTGAAGCAGCGACTGATGGATGCACATCAAGAGTATAAGCGCAGAGCCGATCAGCGGAAGAGACAACTTCAGTTTTAAGTTGGGGACATGGTTCTAGCGCACTTAAGGAAAGAAAGGTTCCCAAGGGGAACATATAATAAACTCAAGATGAAAAAGATTGGACCGTGCAAAGTCCTGAATAAATTCGGGGAGAATGCCTATGAGATTGAGTTTCCAGATGGCATCGATATATCTCAGATTTTCAATATTTCGGATTTATACCCATACAGGGATGAAGAAGCAGACACTGGAACTGAGGAACCAGTGGTCCAGTGGCAGAAACAATTACCAGTTGCACAGAAACCACAGATGGAGTGCATACTGGATAAGCGAGTAGGCAGGAAGACCAGGCGGAAGCAGTATTTTGAATACCTGGTGAAATGGAAGAATCACCCAGTGGAGGATGCCAGCTGGGAAACAGAAGCAGTGATACAAAACCATGGATACACTGTGCAGGAGCTCATGGACAGGAGCCCATGAAATCTTTCGAGCCGAGGAGTATGATGTAGGAGCATCGCTCACTCATCAAGCGATCCAGCATGTGGAGCAGGGAAAAGACAGCTGGACAAGCCAGCAAACTTCTTTTTGAATTTTACCTTGATATTTATTGCACCAAGCATTAATGAGTTAATATAATGAAGCACACTTGTATTGTATTGTAGATAGGAAGGCATTTATTAGATTTAATGTTGTTAGATAGGAATTTATTGTAGATTTGATAGCTTCAGATTTCGAGAGGGCAAACGGAATATAGGCACCCCCCTTTGTATTATTGTATAGTTTAGAACTATTGAGAACATGAGAAAGAGAAGAGTAGAGCAAAGGAATTGTGAAAAACACCCATATACAGATTGAATTAATAGAAAAGAGTCTTTGATTCAGCTTCATGGTTGGAGTTATTTCTCTGTGTTGATATTATGCTCATATATGTTTGCTTTCTGTCATGTGTTTGCTTTGATATGCTGCGTGTGAGATTTTATAGTTGATTTGAAGTCTGTGAGAGAGAGGAGAATGCGTTTCAATTGTTTCTCTGTCTGAGCCAGGAGATTCCTGCATAGAGTGAAGTTGAATTCATCTGCATAGAGTGCGTTGATGAGGTTAGACAGTTGAACTCTTATTCTCATTTACCCAGCAGTTGAATTGGGTTGAGGAAACCGTGCAGGAGAAGTGCAGGCCGGATTCGAAGTCTTAGCAGGTAGTCTTTGCATTGGAATACAGGGATTACTGTGGCTACGAGTGCACAGTATCTGAAAGAATTTGACACTTTGGGAACTGTCGAAGGTCGAGTGCATAAAGGGTGCGAAAAGTCTCTGAAGGAGTTAGAGGAATCAAGCTCAGGAGGGATAGTTTCCACCGTGAAGACTTTGGGAACATACCCAGGAGAAGCTCCAAACTGGAAGGAGCTATCGAGCAGAGAAATCTCCAAGAAGGAGAATTGATGGAAAGAGTTCGCAGAAGAAACTCGCGAAATCCCACCGATCGTTGGATTGTGGAGGAGCTGTGGGGAAGTTAACCCAGGAGCCATCACATATCGACATATCGGGGTTTGCGAGGGAAGGAGTTTCATACTCATTGAAATCGCGAGTAGCGATTTCCCGATTTGATCGGAGCTGTCGATCGTCAGGAGGACAGGTGGCACCAGGTCCGATCATATCGGGGTTCGGAGAATCAGGGTTCTCGACCCACAAGAACTCTTGTAGGATGGATTCGCGATCCGCAAAATCCTGAAGGTGACGTGGCAACGTGGGACCCCGAAAGCGAGTGGAATACAGGTGGCGCTGTATCGGGGAATCGGTACATTGGTACTCGGGGTTTGGAAGTTCAGAGCGTTGATATCGTGAGTAGCGATATCCCGAAAGGGAAATCCCCGACAGGCGCGTGAACATTGACCTTTGACCCATCGGGGTTCGGGGTTTTGAGTTGCATGTGAACTATGTTCCCGAGTTTCGCGATACCGCGAAACCTGATCTCCCGAGAAGTGAAGGGGAGATCATCGAAGAAATAGCTGTTGGTATTAAGAACTCTCGAGAGGAGTTGGAAGAGCTCTTTAACTCTTCGGGCCATGGGGAAGAAGGTCCTGGTAGGAGCGGCTGCTGCTGGGAGAGCGGTTGCATCAAAGATCCTTCTATAAGCGAAAGATTCTATTAGGTCTTCATACATTTGACTTATTCTTCCTTATTTCTAGGCCTTATTAATATTGGTCTTTATTACATGGAATTATATTATTCTACCTACGTGAGGGGTTAGAGAGGTTAGGTCTCTAACATTGTCATATTGTGTTATGAGAATATGATTTGATTTTTATGTGTATTTAAGAAAATAATTTTGCATCCAATGATTTTCAGATCATAGATTTTTATAACCAAATTTATAATCAATTCAGAATCCACAAACACATTTGGATGATAAAAACCAACATTAAAAGTGTTTTCAATTCCCAAAATCAAGGCTTAAAATTCTGTAATGTTACTTGTGCAAGAAAATTATAATCCATAGGAAAACTTATAAATATTCCCTACCATAGAGTATAATATAATAACTGCACCATTTCCCTCACTAGAATAGGTAGCATCAAAATGCATATGCCACATTTTGTCTTCTGGTTCTGAAGAGGGTAAAACAAAATCATCATCTTCTTCAAGAAATATAAAATATACACCAAGATCCTCTTAAATATAATTTACATTAGGTTGAGGAAGACTTTCAATATATGAAGAGATGTGTCCTTCCCTGAGGACCATGATATTATTTCCATTTTTGGGTATGGATACGTGAGATCCATCTAGAGAAATGTACCCACCAATGACTGCTTTCCAGTAACTTCCTAGAATGATACAATAATTTCTAATTGGCATATCTATGACTTGAATGTTACAGGTAGTTCTAATTTCTGGATGTGCACATAAGACCAATGTTACATATTTAAAACTCTCCAATTGTAAATTTTTAAGGAGTGTTATAAGACAACATGATTTTTTAATTTTCATTAGTGAATGAAATACCCATCTCTTCCATGATTATCTTTGACATAACATTGGGACTTGACCCAACATCAATCAAGAAACAATGGGAAATTTATCCATTATTTTTGCTGATACATAGAATGAAGGATTTCTTACATAGCTCCTATGGTTATTTACAACTACTTTATTTATGTACAATTATTATTCATTGGACTCTTCAAATACACTAGCTATAGTAGAAGTTTTACCTTGTTAAGAACCAAATATCAAAATAGCACAAAAACCTCAGAATAAGTACTCAACTCCTTGACAAAGAGATAAATTTAAATAATAAGCCTCTTCAAGGGGGAAACCTCCTTATACATCATATGAATTCATAATTACAAGATGATTCCAAATGAAAAGGTTTCCTTGGTATATATAGGAGACTAGGAGGTACAATTACAACTAATGGACCCTAGCCAACATAAATAAAATAACAAAACTAATTTAATATGCCCCAATTAAGGGGTAATGTGCCACAAATTAGGGATTAACATGCCCCTCCACTTTAGACAAGTGTTATCCTCAACACTTGAGTAGTTCTGTATGATTCTATATAAAAGACTCATCTTCCCACATGGAATCTTTAGCAGTTAGTTTCTTCCACTTAATGAGATACTCTGAAATTGATCTATTCCTCAACTAGAAAATTCTTGTGTTAGTGATAGCTTCAGGCTCCAATATGATTTTTCCTTCCTCTTCAAGTTCTGGCAATAAATTTTGAACTGGGACCTTGTCACCTATAACCTTATTTAAGCATGAAACATGGAAAACATGGGGTACTCGCAAAGATGCAGGAAGCTCCAATTTGTGTTCCATAGTACCAATCTTTTGCAACACCTTATAAGGGCCATAATATTTCGATGATAATTTATTATCCTTTTTATCTTGCTTGAAGGACATCTATTTGTATGGTTGTAGTCTTAAAAATACCCAATCCCCTACTTTAGAACTTCTTTCACTACGATGCAGATCTGCTTGTTGTTTCATGCGGTTTTGTGCCATGGTCAGGTTATCCTTTAAGAGAAACAAAAATTGTTGTTGATGCTCGATGTGATCTTCCACTGCATCAACCATAGATTTTATTTTAGATAAGAAGTGATGGATGGTGGGTGATATCCACAAGGCACCATAAATGGTGTCATTTTTTTTGCAGTATGAAAGGAAGTGTATACCACCATTCTGCCAAGGGTAACCACTTGAACCATTTTGTTTGTTTATCAGAGACAAAACAATGAAGGTATCCTTCTAGAAATTTGTTCACCATCTTAGTTTTTCCATCATATTGAGGATGATAAAATGAACTATGAGCCATTTGAGTACCCAAAAAAGAAATACTTCTTTCCAAAAATGTCTAGTGAGTATGGGATCTCAGTCACTTACAATAATCTTTGGGCTTCCATGTATCTTTTAAACTATCTCCATGAAGGCAGTAGCAACTATACTGGATTTGAAAGGATGAGAGAGTGAAAAAATGTGTGCGTACTTCATAAGTCTATCAACAATCACCATGATGATACTCTTTCCTTTAGAATTTGGTAACACTGTGATGAAATCCATGGAAAAATCCTCCCAATCCTGACTTGGAATGGCTAGTGGTTGTAAAAGACTCATGGCATTAACTATTTCCACCTTATTTTGTTGGAAAACCAAACATTCTTCAGCAAACCATTGAACATCAGTTTTAAGGCCATCCCAAAAAAATTCCATCTTGACCCTATGATAGGTTTTCAAAAATCCTGAGTGCTAATTCCAGCCAATGCATGGCATGATATGGTGGGAGTCATCTCTTCAGAAGAAATATATTCTACATATTCATCTTTCGATGGTTCTTGTTATTCTTCTTCTTCTCCTTCCTTTTCACAATTTGTGTAGAATAATTTCTTCTCACCACACTTAAGTCCCTTACTGTATTTGTTGTCACAATTAAAGCATAAAACTTTTTCTTTTCTTTCCTCCAATTGTTGAGGTGTTAACCTTGTAGATTGAGGTGGTTTAGAATAGGGAACATTATTCTCTCGATAGATGTTAGGGGTGGTCCTTCTAGTAGCCATAGCCATATTTTTACTTTCAATGTTTCTCGCCACCCTGAACGCATTCTCCAATGATTTGGGTTCCCAAAGGCGAAACTCATGGTGAATGTTATCCTTTAAAATTCCTATGAAGACATCAATCAGGTGATCATATGGAATATATGTTACCTTTATATTCAATCTTTGG
Organism: Picea mariana; assembly: GCA_032191745.1. Taxonomy (NCBI): domain Eukaryota; kingdom Viridiplantae; phylum Streptophyta; class Pinopsida; order Pinales; family Pinaceae; genus Picea; species Picea mariana. The sequence goes on from JASDQU010737924.1 coordinate 157,157, forward strand.
AATTTATCAATGTGCTCCGCAACTAAACCCTTTTGCTTGAGATTTATCAATTGGATGAAGAAGGTATTTCTCCTTGTATCATCATAGTGTGCTATCATTTCTTCCATGAATATTGTCCAAGTGACAAGTGATTTGTGAGAACAAAGCCATCGATACCAAAAAAACTGATTAGGTTCTAAATATAAGGATGGAATTCATACCTTTTGTGTTTGAGGCACATCGTGTAGATCAAAGAACTGCTCCATCTAGAGTATCCATGTGATTGGATCCTTTCCATGAAAATTTCTCATATCGATCTTAGGAAATTGGTTGGTATTCAACCCAAAGCTTAAGTTTCTCTAGTCTTGATTCATCTTCCTTGTGTCCTCATCATGAATTTCATGGGATACATTTTCACTTTCAGGTGGCTTCTCTATTAACAAATTTTTCAACCCTTCCATGATTTCCTCTTTTAAGCCATCCATATTAGTATCCATCATCTCTTATAGATTAGCTTCAGTTGAATCCATCATCCTTTGTAGTTCATCTTTTCTTACTTCCTTCTTTTGTAAATCATTTATGTCCTTGCACATTTCTTCACCTTCATCAATATTCCAAGTATGAATGTATGAGGGATTATTTGGTGTACAATTTCCCTTTTTGGTGGCATGTTGGATAAGTATCACTCCAAGGTAGGAATTCCTAATTGGCTTAGGAATAGGTCCTCATAGACAAGGGAGCATCAGGTGCTATATATCTCTGATATACATGCAGGGTCCAGCAATAGTACTTGACCCAATATCTCAAGGCACTAAATAAGGAGGCTTGACCATGCCCTTAGCCATACTATCCGACTACCCAGATGTTATCACTGTATTAATTTCTTGGAATCCAAGACTCAAGATTTATCAGGGCACAAAATCAGTATAAAAGAGTGATAGACTGGTGGGATGGAGATACATATAGTAGGCGGGCTAAATATGGCAGAGATATGATATCGATTAACTGTAAATCATGGGCATGGTCGATTGACGGTCATAAAGTGTATCGGGCCCAGAACTAGCTCCAGTTTTAAACCCTTGAAAGCGGGCTAATAAAAATACCATGGTTTTGCGTCGAAGCTACGTGGCATCCATAGACGGATATCGGGGAGAAAAGTGGTTAAGCTCGAAACCACTACATTACACCCTAATGTCATGTGTCAAGACATCAACGAATGTGTCATGTTCAAAGATTGTATGCAAAAACGGAGGGTTGACAGCTAGTCAAACCACCTCGAAGAGCTTGTGCAAGTACTTTTCGTTCGTGTGATACCAAGTGAATGCCGTCAAAGGATTGATTTGAAATCTCATCATTTGAACTTAGAGGCCGAACGTGATAAGTGGTAGTCCTCACTAGTACTTTCTTCAGTAACCTATGATTGTTTCTAAATGACAACTACCTTCAAAAATATGGATGACATTACTCTATTTTGGGAAATTAACGTTCCATTCCTGAAACGGGATAATCACAGATTGGATCAACTTCTTAATTTCTGTAAAATTAAGGGAGATAAGCTCATATTTTCTGGAAATCTAGGAAAAATGGATAAGACAGAACAAGTGGTCCCCAACGAACCAATATTTTCAACTAATATATCAAATCCATCATTGAAGAATAAAGAGAGGTTGGTTGCACGAATATTAGCAACAAAATTTCATACAAAATCTATTGAAGAGCCAGAAACACATAAAGAGGCTAGGTTAAATCCCATCATGAAGGATTTGATCATCAACGGGTACACAGACGAGGACCATGTGTAGGATATCAAGAGGAAGAAAAGAAAATGATACAAGACGAAGATTAAAGCTGAGATGGTCGAGAGCATTGGACAAAACCAACCCACTTGGCTTGACAGTTTAAAAGAAGAAATTGCTAACCTGAAATAGTTTTCAATCTAAATTAAGTATGTTTTAGAGAATTTTGTAATGATATAGACATGTGGCGTTCAGATAAAAAATCTCGAATATGTCAGTTTTATTTATAATGCTCCCTGTAAAATAGGAGTACAATTGTTATACGTTACTCCTTTTTGTAACTGATGTCTATTTTTGGGACTATAGGGAAGTTGATTTATTTCGAATCCCATATGTAATTTGTCTATATATATTATTCCAAAGATAAATGAAAAGGACTGACCGAAGAGGGACCTTCCCTCATAGCAGGAGGACATTGTATTTTCCTTGAGCTAAAATGAATATATAATGCATAAGCATTTTGAACTCTTTATGAAAAGATTCTAATGGTTGTGGTATGAGTTATGTTTTCTCTAATAGTGTGTATATCTCGTGTCTTTAAAGTTCCATCTACATTTTCTTCTTTTTAAATTGGAGAGTTAAAGATCCATAATTCGTCTTATGATGCTCTCGACCTAAGCAATTTAAACTATGTGATTCTCGTCCTAGCTAATTCAGAATTCATCTCAATAGTTCTATGATGCAGTTTTTATTTTCTCTTTCCTCTAACTGTTGGATCATGTTGTCATTGATGCCAATGGTTTGATTATTTGGGAGATTTTTGGATCATATGTCATTGATGTAAATGATTTGGTTTGATTGATGTCAAGTAATTGATTGATATGATGCCCTTGATAAGAATGATATATGTCCAAGTGGAAACTAATCGATGCAAAGATGGATCATTAGTGTCTTATCATGGTTGATAAGGTGCACAAATGGATGAACTCCAAAGTGGTCCCCTTATGGTGAAAGCCCTCACGGGAAGATGCTTTATGGAATGAGTTATCCTAGAAGAATGGTTGGAGGACCCATGCTTGTATGTGGAATAATGAGATGAAGATCAATGAAGTTGTTGGTAAAACTATCCTAGATGGATAGTGCTTGACATGCCATTTCCGTTAGTATGTGGAATGTCACATAACTCCTCACGGTTTGAGAGTTATGGCCTTATGAAGTTGGAGGACCCCCATATGATGGCTTGAAGCCCCAAAAGGTCAAAGAAGTAAAAATTATTGAAAATAAGATATCATTATTTAAATGATAAAGTAAAGTGACAAAATCAAGATGGATTATTTAAATGATAAAGTAAAGTGACAAAATCAAGAAGGAATATTTAAATGATAAAGTATTTGAGAAATTTCTATTCATGGAAAGTGGTTAACCCTAAAATAAGGAAAATAGGTTAAGTGACCTAGAAATGGGTTAAGTAACCTAAAAATAGGTTAAGTGACCTAGAATATGAAAGTATAAATAAGAAGCTAGGATCTCTTGTAAAATGTACATTTTGGTAAGAATCCTTTTTGTGGATCAATGGAGAGCTTCTTGGTAATATCTTTTGGAGTATTGATGGAGAGCTTCTTGTGAGAGAATCTTATTGGTGTGGATCTCTTGAGCATGATTGAAGATCTATTCTAAGGAAGAGAGCGAGAGGAGGATCTCATGGACGCATCAAATTTTCGGCAATATCGGAGATCTTGACAGCGAAAGTCTCGGAGTCACAGAAAACCCTATTTTCTGATGCCCACACGGGCTGTCTGTATATAGGGTGCATGTACACGTGGGCTGTTTGTGTATAGGGTGAGTGTACATGTGGGATGACTATGTACATGGAGCGTGGACTGAATAAAATCATGAAGATTTGTGTTTGAGATGGTGCCAAGCTCTTGGATGATGAGCAGGCTCCAGATCTGCATTCTATGGCCTTAGATCTATCACTAAGACACTGGTATGGTTACATTATTGTCTTGATATATGCTATTGTTTGATATGTTGTGAATGCTTAGGGAATTCTTGGTATGGCTTCTATCATGTGGCTCAATTTGGTTGATTTGGTTGATGGAGTGAGCAACACTCTTGGGATTCAGTAGTGACATGATTTCTATGGTATACTAGTTATTTATACATGGTTGAGATAACATTCATATTGATTTGTTTTGGAGTATGAGAAAGATATTGGAGAGCTTAGATGTGTTGTGACTGGCTGTGGGTCAGTTTGGACAGTGGAAGACAGAAGGGTTCTAAACATATGAAGAAAAGCAAAACCCTAGTTTCTTAGAAGAAGACGCTTTCTATACACTGGCCGCATTCACATGCGAGCTGTAGTGAGCCAGGGCGCATTCACACGCGGGCTGCACTACTGACAGGTTGCGTACCTGTTGACAGATTGATATCTGTTGAGGATTGTTGCCTCATCTCAATTGATGATGAGGGTGTAAGCTGAGTCTTGCATATAGAGCTAGTGCTCTTATAGAGTTGTACTCTATTCAGTTGTTGTTGATAAACCCAAGGATTGTAGTCCGTAATAAAAAGAAAATTGTACATACATCTTGTGTTCTTTGTGTTCATTGTGTTGATGACTTGTTGATGATATATTGCTGATATATGTTGCTGATATGTGCCTACATCTAACTGGTTATAAATGACAACAATGGGTAATGAATAAATGTTGAATGTTAATTGATGAGTTTTAGTGCAAGAGGGAAGTTTTGGTAAAAAGAGCCCCACACTCATTCACCCCCCCTCTAAGTGTGGTAGGTGTGTCCAACACTAACCAATCAAAATAAACTCAATTTAAAACTCATATTCATTGCCTCATTTATCCTTTATCCTATGAAGGTTTCCAATGGTCTACCATCATTTTATTCATTTTTGACTCCATATCCCTAAGTATTCCTCCCCTTCCCTACCAACAACCTTATTAACCCCCCCCCAAAAAAAAAATCAAATCTAGCCACCGATTGCTAAGGATATATCAAGTGACATGAGAAATCCCTCTCTGAGTTGATCAGGCTAGTGACCAGCTCTAAAGTTGGTTTAAATAGTTACCTCTGTCGTTTGTCTAACAACCAGAAAAATTTTACAGAGTTCTAACATTCTGGCGCCGTTGCCGGGAACAAAATGGAAAATTTTTCCCTGGGAGAGAATGACATAGTTGAATTCTAAGGTCTGAGAGAAGTAGACACTTTGACACATATCGACTATATTCCTACTCTAGCAACTCCATACATCGACAAATCAATTTGAAGGTGATTCCACTGGAAAAGGAACCCAAAAATTTTAACTTCTACTGGCAATTCCACTAGGGATGCATAATCCAAATTCCAAAATATCACTAGTGACTCCACTACTTCAAGATGGGACTCCTAATAGAGGTATGAAAAGGCATCATGGAAGAAAAGTACTTAAAATCGGGTTTTTTCCAAGAAATTATATTTTTCGTTGTAAATTACCTCTGGTCCTTTCTTGAACATGTTAGACAAGTTTTTTTTCATGTACTACATGCAAATGATGATCATGATAATCCTGAAGTTGCATATCCTCCCCTCAAAATTTTCGATCAATTTGTTGATGATTTTGATCAAAATACCCCATTTGAGCCATATCATAACCACAACAAAGTTGAAAAGCCTCAAGAAATCAAGACTAATATCTCACTTGATCCAACACCCTCCAATATCCATCACAGATATAGACCTTTAATATTACCTCACACCCTCCATGATTTTCCTCCAAAGCACCATGAGTACCTACTTGTGTTTGATGGAGAAATGGGTACCATCATAGCTAAAAAAGCACCTCCAAATATTTGAGAATTTTATAGACTTATTTGATATTGACCACGATGATGTGTGTATGAGGGATTTCTCTCAATCCTTGCGAGGAGATACCAAATAATGGTTTAAACATTTGGAGCCAGAAACCATTAGCTCATAGGAAGAATTGAAGGATATATTTTCGAAGTTTTGGGGTAATAAAAAATCCCTAGACCTGCAACTTACAAAATTTTATGCCTTGAAAGAACAAAGAAACAATACTATTTCCACTTTCAATAAAAGGTTTTCCAGTATTTATTATGACTTTCCCAGAGAAATTCAACCTACTGAAGATGTTGTTATGCTTCAGTATGCCACCACTCTTCACCTAGATATGTCTTTCCTCCTGATGGAAAGAAAACCTGAGACCTTACAGTAAATGTTTAGTGATGCTTAGGAAATTCAGTACAATATCCTAGCATGTAGACATATTAGAAGTAAAGGGTTGGGTGTTGCAAGTCATGAAAATGGATGTGAACTGAAAACTGTTGACTGGAATCTGGAGCATAAAATTGATAACATTTTTGGCCCTCTTGAAACTTTGAATGCTAATGATTTTGAAAAGGATTATGTTCCACTTATTAAAAGAGAAATAACTCATATGGTTCTGAATCCAACCCAGGATAAACATGAAGCTGATCGTTTCATATATTCATTTGTGGATAGTTCAGAAAATGAGTTTGCAAATGAATCTGTTGAAAAGAAAATTGATACTCCAAGTTTTTCTTGCTAGATGACATTTTAAACGTTGCTAATTTTCCTATATGTGATGAATATGATGATGATTATGAGGTTGAATTTTTTCCAACTGCCAGTTCTCCCCTTGAAAAAGTTCCTTTTCAACAGTATAGTGAGATCTGTCAGCTTACATGTCACAGTTGCAAAAAAGAAAGTTCCAAATCAGCTGAAGGAAATTATTTACCTCTATTCTTCTCTTCATTTAAATTGTTAAAATAAAATTCTAAGGTTATCATTGAGGGAAAGGAGTGCGTGTTGATGTCAAGTCACACTGATTCACTGGAACAAACTGACAAGGAATTGCAGCCATCGGTTGAAGGTGAATCTAAAAACAAGTATGTTCAACAAGTAAAAGACATGGAAAGGTGTGCATATGAAGGAAATAAAGAAATGCTCAAATCAGAGATAGGAACCATGCCATTATGTTTTTCTTCTTTCAAAATGCTCAAACACAATCTCAATAATGTTTCAAATTAGAAACCCTCTAGGTAATTCGAAGAAAGTAGTAGACTTTCAAATAAAGAACATCTCCCGTTATGTTTTTATTCCTTTGAATGGTTAAAAGAAAATCATGAGAAAATAGAGAAATTTGATCAAGAGAATGTAGTCAAAGACCATTATTTTTCTTCTGAGCTTGATGAAGAGATTCAACAAGATTTCCAGCAAGACAAATTGTTTCAAAGTTTCCTTTGTTCCCCTATGAATGATGCTATTGTTGAATTTCTAAGTGGCTTAAACATGGATGAGGATTTTGAAACTACACCTATAGATATTTCAAGCAGTAAACAAACAACCTCTATGGAGTTTCAGGAAAGCAACAAAACAAGATATGCTACTTTTTGATCAAACATACAGGAAGGTAATGAGAAGGCAATTGTTCCATTTGATCCCTCTGCAAATCATGGTTTTGAAAATGCATCCATGAACAACATAAAAAGTGAAAAAGTTCATGTTGTTAGCTTTCCACATTTACAAGAATATTGTGAACAAGAACTTATTCCATTCCATTCATTTAGATGTCAAAATGACAGTCCTCAAGCAAATTTATATAAGATTGATAAAACCAAAACCAAATAGTTTGATGAACAAAGAGATAGCCTCGATACACATAATATGGCTATCATATTTAAAGAGGTTCAAGGATGTATGAATGTTTTTGTTGAGATGCATGGAAAGATAGACAAACCTATTGTTGCCATTTCATTTGAAAATACTCTGAGGATTGAAGAAGTAGAGCGAGAACAAAAAACACTTGTGAGTGAAGCCTGTTTTTCTGTCTTAACTCCTAAAAATGAAATGTGCCCTCATGTATTTCATGACCCCATGGCATGTTATATAAAGAATCTTTATAATCAGAATCTACAATTGATGGTGGGTAGTAAGATTAGGAATGAAGAGGATAATAAATCAATATCAATATTAGATGTGGATTTCTTTATACCAGAAGTTTCATTTCAGTCAGAACTGTCTTTCGATTCAGAAGGTTGTTATTCAAAACAGTCTCAACAGATTTTTCAACCTCTTAAAGGACATCAACAGGGAAAATCACCTAAAAATAAGGATGCAGTGGAAGAAATGATATATGCCTATCATTTTATGCATGTGTTGGAATATCCCTTTGTAGTTTTTCTAGAAATGATAAACAACACTAATCTTTATGAGATTCGAAGATTGAGGTCCAAATGTAACTTCTCAAATGATTTTTTGACAAACTGGATATGGAACAAGCATGTGCAAATTAAACGAGCAGTAGGTGAAATGCTGGCATGGCTGCGTTGAAATTTTCATTTCACTTGATTGGCAGTTAACTTCAAAAGTTTAGATAGGTGTGAATAACCTTGATGATCAAGCATTTTTTGAGTTTAGATTTCCAAATAAAGTATTCAGTTAAATTTTTAGCAGTATATCTAGTATCCAGTCTCCAGGATAAAGACAAGATACATACTTGTAGTAGGATTAGCCCAATGGATAAGGCACCAGGTCTACATGTTCTTTGCTACCTCATAGGGAGGGTAACAACCCCAGTTGGAGCCTATTTTATCATTGTACTAATTTCTTGGAATCCAAGACTCAAGACTTAGCAGGGCGCCAAATCAGTATAAAAGAGTGATAGACTGACGATATGGAGCTACATATAGTAGGCAGGATAAATATGGTGGAGATATGATATTGATTAACTGTAAATCACGGGCGTGGTCGATCGACAGTCATAAAGTGTATCGGGCCCAGAACTAGATCGAGGTTTAAACCCTTGAAAGCGGGCTGAACAAAATACCACAGTTTTGCGTCGAAGCTACATGGCACCCCTAGATGGATATCAAGGAGAAAGCGGTTAAGATCGAAACCACTAAATTACACCCTGATTTCACGTCTCAAGACATCATCGAATGTGTCATGTCCAAAGATCGTATGCGGAAAAGGAGGGTTGACGGTTAGTCAAATCACCTCAAAGCACTTGTTTGAGTACTTTTTGTCCGTGTGATAACAAGTGAATTTCGCCAAAGGATTGATTTGAAAGCTCATCATTTGAACTCAGAAGCCGAACATGAGAAGCTATAGTCCTCACTAGTACTTTCGTCAGTAACCTATGATTGTTTCTAAATGACAGATGCCTTTAAAATATGGATGAAATTACTCTATTTTTGGAAACTAATGTTCCATTCCTAAAACGGGATAATCACAAACCGGGTCAACTTCTTAATTTCTGTAAAATTAAGGGAGATAAGCTCATATTTTTTGGAAATATGGGAAAAATGGATAAGAAATACCAAGTGGTCCCCAATGAACCAATATTTTCAATTAATATGAGAAATCCATCATTGAAGAAGAAAGAGAGGCTGTTTGCACGAATATTAGCAACGAAATTTCATACAAAATTTGTTGAAGAGCTAGAAACAGATAAAGAGGTCAGGTTAAATCCCATCATGAAGGATTTAATCATCAATGGGTACGTGGATGAGCACCATGTGCAAGATGTCAAGAGGAAGCGAAGAAAACGACAGAATAAAAAGATTAAAGATGAGATGGTCGAGAGCATTGGAGAAAACCAACTTGCTTGGCTTGACAATTTAAAAGAAGAAATTACTAATGTAAAATAGTTTTCAAGCTAAATTAAGTATGTTTCAGAGAATTTTGTAATGATATAGACATGTGGCGTTCAAAGAAAAAATCTCGAATATGTCAGTTTTGTTTATAACACTCCATGTAAAATAGAATTACAATTGTTATACATTACTCCTTTTTGTAATTGATGTATATTTTTGGGATTGTGGGGAAGTTGTTTCATTTCGAATTATAGATGTAATTTGTCTATATATATTATTCCAAAGATAAATGAAAAGGATTGACCGGAGAGGGACCTGTCGTAGTAGGAGGGCATTGTAATTGCCTGGAGCTAAAATGAATATATAATGCAAAAGAATTTTGAACTCTTTACGAAAAGATTCTAATGGCTGTGATATGAGTTCTATTTTCTCTCATAGTGTGTATTTCTTGTGTCTTTAAAATTCTATCTACATTTTCTTCTGTTTAAATTGGAGAGTTAAACGTTCGGAATTAGTCTTATGATGCTCTCGACCTAAGAAATTTAAACTATGTGATTCTCCTCCTAGCTAATTCAAAATTCATCTCAATAGTGCTATGATGTAGTTTTTGTTTTCTCTTTCCTCTTACCACTCTGAATAAACTCAATTTAGAACTCAGATTCATTGCCTCATTTATCCTTTTTCCTCTGAAGGTTTCCAATGACTTGCCATCGTTTTTTTCATTTTTGACTCCATAGCCTTAAGTATTCCTCCCCTTCCTACCAGCAACCTTATAAAAAAAACCCCAAAACAAATCAAATCTAGCCATCGATTGCTAAGGATATATCAAGTGACACGAGAGAGCCCTCTCTGAGTTGATCAGGCTTGTTCCTAGCTCTAAAGTTGGTTGAAACATTTACCTCTATCATTTGTCTATCACCCAAAAAAAATTTAGAGAGTGCTAACACCAGGTACTAGAGAGTGATCTCCTTGAGTGTTGTTCTTGGTGTACTATAACAACAAGATGACCAAATGGTTTACTCGTTTGGTCTCAATATTCTAGAAGGTATCCCTATATATGAAAGGTACATGGAGATCAAATCCATAGTAGTGTTTTATAATGAGAAACCATTTTAAATGGGCCTTATGATATACTCCAGGTACATTGAAGAACTACACAGTCCCCGGGTTGTAGCACTGACAAGTAACGAAAAAATCCTACATTTAAAGATGTCAAAATACGTCTGTACCTAAAAAAACCTAATATTCTCCCAAATTTATGTAATACTCCTTTTATCCCACTTTATTCCACTTTTTGAATCACCCCAATTGGATCTTCTATTCAAAAGATATGTAAATTTCCAAAAACAAAATGCACCTTTTAAAACCTTGATTTGGAGATTGTTCTGATAGTTGACCTTTCTTCTATTGTACCTATGAAATTTTGTCCCTTATGATTCTAAAATTTCTATTTACGATATCCTGATGTGACTTCTTTCCAACACCATAGGTTATACCAAGATTGGATTCTCCAATAGAATTTTATGATAACTTTCCCAATATGTGCTAATTGTTTTCCCTTTCAGGATAGCGAACTTGTATGAACTTCCACGTGTCACTATATTCACTTCAGAACTTGAAATTAGTATCAGAATATATTTTCTCCATATCCTAACCAATGGAATATGTATCACTCAATTTGGAGTTATGTAGATTCATATATAACAATTTTCCCAAGAACACCTATTTTAAACTAAAACTTGGACTAGCCAAAAACCCTAATTTCCTCAGGGAAATTTCATAGTACAATGAATAAAGGAATAAATTTGTACACAAGATAATTCACTATTCCACCTTCATACTATAAAAATTTTAGAACCTAAAACCAAGCCGAAAAAACTTGGTATTGAAAATTCCAAGAAGACTTGTTTCAGACTAGTTTCAAGACTAGTCAAAAACCCTAACTTGAATAGAATGTATCTCAAAAAATATAACAAAAAAATATTGGAAATTTGGACCCAAGTTATATATATGTCTCCTCTACACCATATAAGTTCCATATCCAGAAACCATCCATAAAAAAAGTTGTAGTGAAAATTCCAAGAAGATGTTTTTTGAAGAAGCCAATCCCAAGGATTGTCTAGCTCTGATACCAAATGTTAAGAACCAAATATCAAAATAGCATTAAAAACTCACAATAAGTACCCAACACCTTGAAAAACAAATAAATTCAGATAATAATCCTCTTCGATGGGGAAACCTCCTTATACATCATATGAATTCACAATTACAAGATGATTCCAAATGAAAATATATCCTTGGTATATATAGGAGACTAGGAGGTACAATTAAAACTAATGAATCCAATACGACATAAATAAAATAACAATACTCATGTAATATTCCCCAATTAAGGGGTAATGTGCCACAAATTAGGGCTTAAAATAACTTCCATAAATTCTTTTAGAGGCTTCTGTTGTTCAGGGATGGTAACCATGTCCAACAAAGTTGACATGCTTTGATTGTAGCTATTTGTTTGAGAATGTTGTATTTAGAAGAAGAAGGTGAAGAGGTTGAAACCTCTTGACTTTTAGTACCCTTAGTAACATGAGGGTTTTTTTTGGGGGAGGATGAACTTGGGGCAAAGGTAGTCTTAGGATTGATACTCTTCCCTTTGTTTGTGTATGATTGATTCCTTGTATCTACCATCATCGCATCCTCTTCAAGATCCCAATATAAGGAAAAAATGGTTGTATCAATATTTTTTCCAAATATTCACACTTGTGATCTATTCTTGACCTCACAGGTACTTTATTCATGGTTATAATTAGAGAAATTACACCAATCCCTAGAAATAATAGCCATTGGTTGAGTATGAAATAGAAAATTACTTGGATAATTTTTTAAAACAACTTGTGTGAAATATTCAGCAGGGTTTGATGTTGAAGTCACCCCTTTCCTTTCAAAATAAATCATCTGATTTCTCATATCTTGTACCAGCTGTAAAACAACTAACATGTCATTTTATTTGACATAGTCTTTACTTCAAATAATTTTCCTAGTCATTTTCTCTTCATATTCCAAATAGATTTGCAAAGTTGATCCTAAATTTTCAGCACTCTTTTCTTCAAGCCTATGTCTGTAAGGAGAAAATAAGGTACTATAATAATGCATTAAAGTGGATTGATTGTGGGGTCTGATTAAATATATGATTTGATTATATAATTTTTGGAAAAACAGATTAAAATATTTGATGTTTTCACCTTTGTTGAAAACAAGATTATTGTAGCCTTTAAGCTTATATGCTGGAGTTTGGGGTTGTCCATATGTAGATTTGAACCGATAAGACAATTCAACACAAGGATAATTTTTTTTTGGAGGTAATTCAAAAACATTTGTTGCATCTTTTCCCTCTAAATAATTAACAAATAAGCACATACAAATATCATTATCATTTTCCCCTATATTATGACAAGCATTTGAAAAGGCAATGAGGTGTTCAGTGACCAATATTGTGCAATTTATAAAAAAATTGGGTAAATGATCCTTGAATTTAGGAAAGGGAGCTGTAGCTAGAGCTATATTAAGAGGAGATGATAGACTCCATGGATTAGTATCAATATCTTCCTCAAATTTGAACAAACCAAAATATTTAATTACTTTTGTTGGATTCGTCGTAGAAACCACATGATTGTAATGACTATACATACTTCCTATCAAGGAATATGTTGAAGACTATGAGGATGTAGAACCACTAGAACTACCACCACCACCAGGAGATGGATTTATGGTTTGTTTCCAAGGAGGGAAAGAGATAGAAATACCAGTGATTTTTGAAGATGAATACAAAAATGATCTTTTATGTCTAGTCTGAAGATTCTCAACAACCTTCTTTTTCCTTCCTATTTATAGGAGAATATTAAATTTAGGTGACTGACCACTTTGTCATCTAGAATGACATAAATTCATGGACATGAGAAAAATAAAATCAATGAGGAGTTCTATTTTGAATTCGCCTCTGAAAGGATTCTCTTGGTCTTGAATTTCAATGTCTCTAACAATGGCTCCCCAAGAACATTTGAGTTCTTTTCGGTTATGGGAAGTTTCAAGAATTAAGTAAAAAAGACAAGAAGAAATATTAGTTTGATCAAGAAATCGAAAACTGGGTTGTTTCTAGGTAGGCAAGTTCATTAAAATAATACAAATGTATAATATAACAAGACTAGAGAGTAAAATATTATTTCCCACTATGGTCGCCAAATAAATGTTGATTAAAAGGAATGGGAAAGTCCTTATACCAACATTTTTGAATCTCACTAGGATAAGATGATATAGGTGGGATCATCACCCTGTATTTATAGCCTAATAAAAAATTTCAATCAACTCTAAAGAAATAAGTACTTGGGCCTAATGCTAATTTTATATTTAAGTGTTTCAATAAAAGGAAAATACAAAAAGTGTTGTGATTAAAAACAGATTTATAAAAGACAATTTTAAAGAAAGAAAATATGAAATAAAAATATACAACAGATCCAAAAGAGAGACCAAAATAAATAGATGATTTTAATGATTTTCATTCCAAATTAGAGCTGAAACCTTTCTTTAAAAAACCATCTGAGAGTAAGGACCAAAGTTAGACTTAGAAGTCTATGGTGGAATTTTACATCACACAAAGATGATTGATGTCTTCAAATAAAATACCAAGACCATGAAACCAATGCATCAACTAAGCTACAAATGCATCATTGTCTTGACTCTGTAAAATAATTCTAATCAACACCAAAAACTAATTCATAAATCAAATTAAAATTAACAGATTATTGAGACAAATGAATAACCTTTTGAAGCATGTCGAATATCTATGCTTCTTAGTCCTTCTTCTTTTCACCTTCAGTAGAACCCTCCTATCAACAAGAGTATTTATCTCTCATGTAATTCAATAATGAATGAATAATGAATGAAATATCACTTCAGAGAAAGAACATACCTTTATCATAATTTCCTCTCTATTCTCTCCTCCTTTGTCCTTGTTTTCCTTCTTCTTTTATTCTTCAATGAGGTAGATCAAGTAATTCAACTACCTTTTAGTTAAAAGGATAAATAATTTTAGTTAAATAGGACAACTTTAATAAATAATGATAACGGATAATAAGTAATAATTAATAGGTGGGGATCCCCTATCTATCTCTTTATCTTTTTAATTTTCAATATTCTCTTGTTTCTCCATAATTTTAATATGCAATCCATGTCATCTCATCATCATGAATACATGCACATACAAAAACTCAAAATAGACATGCCATAAATACACTTGTGCCTCCAAAAATATCATAATTATTCCAAAAATAAATCAAGTTGTACGTTGCCTCATAAATATGCTCAACAATCAAAATGTCATCAATTCAGAAATTGTATTTTTATCGGATGTTGTCTTTCTCTATTTACTCTATTGCAACTACTGCTGCTAAAGAAATCCATCTATATGATCACAAATACTAAGTTACTATATACAAACTATAACTAGTAAAACATCAAATAGTATCTTCCATAATATATAATTTAATGATGGCCTTGAGATAACCAACAATCAAGCATGTGAGTAGTAAAGGGAAATTGAGTGAAAAAGGGAAATAGTTAGAGAAGAATATTGTAATATCCTTTGCAATTATACATCCTTGCAAAAAAAAACATCCTTTATATCTCCACAAACTAATAATGAGTTAAAAACATGGGAATAATAATAAACTTAGGAGAGATGAAGGGGTTTGTAATGCATGGAAAATGAAATTAAATGATAAAAGTGTATGATGCATGTTAATAATCCAAATAATTCTACTTGAAACTCATTTAATAATAAAATTTTGTTTATTATCTTTTTCAAATTTATTCCAAGTAATCATAAAAAAAACTGTATATGCTAAATTTCCATCAAACTTTTCTTTTAAAATTACTTTCTTTTATATAACTGGGAAAAAAATGATATTTGAAATGATATATGATTCAGGACTTTGTCGAATAATTCTTAGGAAGTGGAACAATGAGGGGGTTTGGTCCTGTATATTTTAACAGAAAACAAGAAGAAGAACTTTCTTGAAAATACATCACGTCACATATGTTCAAACCAATGTAGCATATAGAGTTTCATTCCTTTATAAATGACTAGGATATCAAACCCTTTTCGGATCTTTTCCACTTAAAGAAATTCAGAGTATATTTTGATGAATAAATATGTAATGTTTTCCAAAAGAGATTCAATACTCAAACTCATCACCAAACATGGATTCAAAATCATATAGTGTTTCACACCATTCAAAAATATCTTTTAAATTCATGGCATCAAATCCATTTAGTAAATAGACAAAGGCTCCAATATAGCTCAAATTTGAAGTTGTGTGTTACTTCAAAAAAAATTGTTGATTACGAAAGGACACCATATTACATATATATTTCCAAATATTTTAACCAGAGTCTTAAATCATGCATGAGGATATAATAATTTCAAAATCATCAAACTGATGTTAAATCGATAATATAACTCTGTATGAAAAGACTTTATTCGAACATGGATTTGAAACCCAGTAAATAGAAATCAACCCCATTATCAAGACTGTATACCATCAAATCAATCATTGTGGGTTTAAAATTTGGGCGGGAACAAATTTGCAATAAGGATATTAAATTGGGATCGAACCCAACACCATTCCTAGAAAAGGAGATTTAATATTAAGAACATATGTAACTTTGCATTCAAAATTGACAGGACTAAAGGAAAGAATAAAATCAAATAGCAACATCCTAAATAATCTCATTTCCATAACACCAAATCAAAGAATATCCTTCTTCAACTATGCCTTTATCAACCATACATTTAAAACTTTGGTAGTTTTTTTTTTTTTTTTTTGGGACTAATAGGTCGAGGTTTCAAAACTCGTCCTCTATTTTGGAAAAAACAAATTCATGCAACTTCAAACCCCAAGCTTGAAAACTATTAACAAAATGCATAAAGCATATTAGCAAATCATTAACTGGTAAAGCCTCTGGCTTTACAGGTTGTCACCCTCTAAGATGTATATGAAAAACCTATGATAATGCCTTCAATTACTCATAATGAACAATTGTTAAAACTTAAATATTCAACCAGAAAGCAACTTGTCAAACTATGTTTATGGAGAACCAAAATTTACCAAGACAAATTGAACCCAGGTGGCTCTTTCTTATAAACTCAAATGGGTTATTTCCACAATAAACCAAAATGATAATATTCCTCTGAAATCAATGAAAATTGAATAAATGAATTCTAGAGAGTCTTATTTCAAAAATGTTTCAACAGAATGAGAGAACATAGGAAGAAAACATACTAAAAAATAGTCCAAATAGAGCCCCTATAAATTATAATTGCAAGAAATCAAATATTTGATGGATAAATGATTCAATGTTTGCATACTTGTAACCAAGTTCTTAAATACTTGTCAAATGGGTGTAAACAATTATCAAACCACCATGGTCGTGCTCTCTTACCAGGTTTAGACTGTTATTTCTCCTCAAGAGAAATGAAAATGATATGTCAAATTTCTAAATGAGGATAGTATATGCATGGTATTGGGTTAATACTCATGTCCTTGCAAATTGAATGGATGGGAGGTCTCACGTTGATCTAAATTCACGTGTAAATAAAACCCTTTCCACATCACATTTCTACTTTCCAATGTGTGCCAAGACAACCAACTAAAATAAAGATGAATGCTATTTATTCAGGAGAGTCATACACCAATTCTGTGTAAATCACATCACAAATATCATGCCATCATAACCATCGAATAACGACCCAAATTGCAGCTAGGGTTTCTACAACATTTAAGCCAAATTTATATCGTAAACCAATTGCAAACCATTAACATATGTTGACTTATGCATCAAATGCCTAATTTGTACCAAATCATGGATGAAAACAAAACTATATTTCATAGCATTGACCCAAAGCTCATATATACCACATGTTGTATGAATGCTAATACTCCATCCTTTAAATAACACAACCTTGTAATATGAATATCGAAAAATAACAATTTATATGGGGTATAATATATGTTTGTTGCTATGTATTTATTGTTTCTTGTAATATAAGCCTCTATACATGAAATGTGATAATACTTGGAGAGTATAGAAAGCCTTCTTTAAATAAAAACTTCATTCCTATGGTTATAACATATAAATGTCTCAATGATATAACAACAAGGTAATGACACTTCATGAGCATAGGTGTATGTAGTATGGAACCCTTTAAAATTTTTAAGAACATAACTTCAATATTCCATATGCAACCATGCTAAATCAAACCTCATAATTGAGCTTGGAGAAATGAAAATATCAATGAGAATATAAAAAATGTAGATTATCTTTTGAATTTTTTCATGCATTTACTGTCATCTTAAGAATAATTGAAAATAAACTCTTCACTTCTTTGGTCTTCTAGGGGGGTCCCACCTACTAATTGTATTTATCATAATAATTTTTAGTATGAATTGCAATCATTTGTAGGCTATATAACTAGTGGCGAGTTTTCGAGTCAACACACAACTACCGTGATGGATTCATGTTGCCTTGTTGTCCTAGGAAATTTGGTGATGAAATTAATAGTACAATCTTCCCATTTCCATTCATAAATGGTAAATGGCTAAAACAATCCTTCTAGATTCATGTGCTCAACCTTTACCTTCTGAAAGTCCATGAATTTGGCCAAATAATCAGTGACATCTCTCTTCATACCATTCCAAAAATATTGGCCTCTTATATCTATAATATTTTTCTAGTATCCTAAATGTAAAACATATGAAACATTGTGCATCTCCTTTAACACTGAATTTCTCAATTCTCGAGAATTGGAAATGTAAAATCCGTTCCAAAAAAGGAGGATTCCATCCTCTTCTAGTTTGTAATCCATATATTTTTGTTGTATATTATCCTGCTATAATCTTTCTTTAACTTGCAAATATTGAATATCTACTATTACATCCTCTAGAATTATGTATGGTATTTAGTGTTGGCTATTCAAACAAATATTTCAGATCACTATGGTCTATGTTTAATTCATATTTTATTCCCATAAGGTAATTCCTCCACATCCTTAAGACATGTACTATGGATTCCAATTCTAAGTCACATGTGGCATAATTTATTTCATGCTCCTTCATTTTTTTGGATTCATAACAAATTACATGTTTATTTTGTGTAAGGACTCCATCGAGCTCTTCCTTGCATGCATCTATGCACACAACAAAATCCTCGTTTATATCTTCAACTTTTAAAACATGTGCACTGGTCAATAAATCCTTTAAGTGCTGGAAATTTTCTTCACAATTAGAACTTCATTCAAACTTTGATCCTTTATTTTTCAAATATGTTATTGGGTGTGCAATCTTGGAGAATCCTGTAATGAATCTATGGTAGTAACCAGATATACCCATAAATGATCGAACCTCTAAAATGTTTGTTGGTGATGGCCAACTTCTTATTGCTTCAATATTTTTGGGATACATTTCTATGTCATATTCTGAAACAATGTGACCCAAATAATGGATTTGTTTTTGATATAAAGTGCATTTACTCAACTTGGCATACAATTGGTTCTCTCTCAATACTTGTAGCACCATCCTCAAATGTTTCTCATTCTCTTCCTCTGTCTTTGAATAGATAAGAATATCATCCAAGAATACAATGACAAACTTGTCTAGGAAATTTCTAAACACCCCATTCATCAGACACATCAATTTAGTGGGCACATTGGTCTACCCAAAACACACCACTAAAAATTCATAGACTATAGTGTCTATAACATGTTCAAAAAGTTGTTTTTCTAGTATCTTCTTCTCTCATTCTCACTTGATAATAACTTGATCTCAATAAAATCTTGGAAAACACATTTTGTCCATTCAGCTAATAGAAAATATCATCAATCCTTGGAAAATGATATTGGTTATTGATTGTAACCTTGTTTAACTATTTGAAGTTGATACATAACCTCAATGTTCCATATTTTTTATTGACAAAAAGAATTGGGGATCCCGAAGGAGGGACACTTGGGTGTACCCCTTCTTCAACAACTCTTCTAGATGGATTTGCAATTCTTTTAGCTATGTCTTGCTCATTATGTAGGGATTTTTGCAAACTGGGGCATCTCCAGGCATTAAATTAATAGAGAAATCAATATCCCTCTTTAGTGGAAATCCCCAAAACTCCCAAAATACATTTTCATACTCTTTCAAGACTAGATAATCTTGGATACTTGGCTCATTATCCTTCATTGGCTCTTCCATATGGGCTGTATATATTTGGCACCCTTTTCTAAAATATATTTTCAGATACAAGGATGAAATATCACAAACAGATATAGGCCTTTAGAATACATTCCACTATCCTTGAATTCTCTTCATCATGAAGACATGAAAAATCTTTGTTATAACAATATAAATCAACACAATGCTTTTCTATCCAATTCATACCAATCAAGCAGTCATAAGACCCAAAAGATATGATGTTGAAATATACCTTAGTGTTAATTCCATTCATTTTTATTGGGAAATATTTAACAATATCATGGATTCTTCTCTTGGTTCCAGTAGATAATTGAACTAACCAAGACTTTTCATGCTTACATTTCTTCAATTTAATTATTTCGACTAGATTTGGATCTATATAGATATGGCTAGCTCCAGAGTCAATGAAAATATATGTGGGTTGATTGTGAATCTTACTATTCACTTCAATCATGTGGAATTGATAGTCTTCTTATCTATTGTCCAAGAATGCATACATCCTTTCCATGCTTCCACCTATTTCCTCTACTATCTCCTCATGTTTGATGCTATGCACATTCTTCATATTATCTCCCTGGTGAGGATAATATTTATAAATGTGATCTCCTTCACATCCCCAATATTTTATGGGCTACTGTCTTGGTCTCTTTCCCAAGGAATCTGTCATTTTCTGATCACCTTGAGATGGTTACCCTTATTGATGTGGTTGAGAACTATTCCTCATGAAAGGTGGCATGAATCCTTTCTTCCTTTGATCCATTTTTCCTTTCTTCTTAACATCCTATGCATTTTGGAAAGTTGGCCTCCCTCTATTCTACTCATACAAATAATTATCCTTTCTTATGGATTCTTCCAAGTTCTTTGGCTCATCAAACTAAATTTTATCCTTGTAAAGGGATCAAAATCCACTCAGGAACCTATTCATTTTGACTTTCTCATCCTTGATGAAGTTCACATACCTGAGAAGTTCCAAGAATTTTCTCTCATATTCATCCATGGTCATGATCCCTAATTTGAGTTCAAATAACTCTTGCATATTATTTTCATAATATTTTCATGACAAGTATTGTTGCTATAAATATTTCTTGAAGTTCTTCCAAGAAATTCTATTATCA
Organism: Picea mariana; assembly: GCA_032191745.1. Lineage (NCBI taxonomy): Eukaryota > Viridiplantae > Streptophyta > Pinopsida > Pinales > Pinaceae > Picea > Picea mariana. The sequence continues at coordinate 177,915 of JASDQU010737924.1, forward strand.
TCAAGGTGCTTCACTTAAGTAAGCCGATTCCACCACATAGATGCCTTTCCTTGGAGATGGTAGGTTGCAATTATGGATTCTACATTTGATGAGTAATCATGTAACTAGAAATATTTCCAGATCAAAGAGGTCAGCGACTAGGGTTTCCCTGGCCATAGACCCTTGACTTTGCCTTTCTTCCCATGGCGTCTATGCGCAGATTTTTTCTATCTCTAGTTTCGAAGATTTTCCTGATGAGAGTTGCCTCCTCATTTTTATCCTACGTGAATGAAGCCACCATCTCCTTGACTTTTTTATCCACTACAATGTCTTCTTTTGGGGTTTCTTTTCTTCAGGGATTATTTTTTATTTTCCCGTCGTTTCCTCTATATGTGCAGATTGAGTTTGTTCTGGAAGAGACACAATTGCTAGATGGTGGCAGTGTTTCATCAATTGATGGTGCAAATATCCTGGTGATGCAGTGATCATGCCTTATATCTTTTGTGCTGATCAGATCTTTCCCGGATCTGGTTTTATGAGTGGTGGTGTGGTTTTTGGTGCTCAAGATCTCCCTTTTTACTGATCCCTCACATTTTTTCCTACTTTCTGTATCGTCAAAGCTATCACTGTGAGACTTCCTCTATTTCTTGCAGACGTATGTGGTGTCTCTATTCGACAACCCTTTCTAGTTTCGGGGTCGTTTGTCAGGTTTTGATGAATATCATGGGCTTCATGTTCCTGGTTTCAAAGTTTGAGTGCTGAGTTTAGACTTTTAGTGGCCAAGGTTTGGAGCTTTTGGACCCTCTCTTATTATGGAGAGGTTTGTATGCCACTCAGATCTGGTTTGTCCTGCCTTTGGGTTCTCTATGGAGGTTTTCTTTGTTTCCTGCTCTCGGAAATGGTTTCTAGGGGATTTATTTCTCTAAGGTAATGTCATTTTCCTATTTTTTTAATGAATGGTTACTTTCTTTAACACATCCAACCTGGCCAGTGTATCAATTTTCTCCTGTATAAACGGTAGTATGTTTAAGAGTAATACAGCACAATGACCAGGCACATTTGATTAGGGTTTTTAAAAAGGTTGCATTTCTTTGAAATATGTTTGCTCATGTTTAGTTTTTTATTAATTATTTAATATTATAAATATTTTAAAATAATTTATAACATAACATGTCCATATAGTTATTATTAAAATGAATTATGTTGTTAATCACAGGGATGCAATAGTTAGTACTCAATATGATGTGCTGGGTAGAT
>JASDQU010737925.1:0-14430 GCA_032191745.1 Picea mariana
TCAAGGGAATCATATCAATCAATTACTTGACATCAACCAATGACATCAATCAAACCAAACCATTTACATCAATGACATATGATCCAACAATCTCCCAAGTAATCAAACCATTGGCATCAATGACAAACCATTGGCATCAATGACAACATGATCCAACATAAGGTTCAAAGATCCAGGTCTTAATGATCGCAGAAGTAGAGCAAGCAACAAGGCAATGGCAAAACAAAGAGTATAAATGAAAGTGTGTCCTTTTTAAAGCTAAAAACACCATCAAATTCTTTCATCATTTCTGATAAATGTGGAATGCTTCTTCCCTGAATCCAAACCCTTCAAAACCTTAAAAACCCTAAGTCGATGTGATTCATCTGAGCAACAACAAGTTCTCGGTGCAAATATACATGTTCATGGCTCTTTTCTCATGGCCATATGCTTTCAACCTATCAAACATTCGAACAATGCATATATTTTCACCACAGGACACCTACGCATGTATTTGCCAAACCTTTGCATGATTTTCTTACAAATTTTGACCATCGACACCTGTGTAACTTTCCCACTTCCACTTCAGATTTGTGCATTGATAAATTATAGATTTGAAACTTGGTGCATTGGGTTTCCATAACCCGTGGCTTAAATATTTTGCGTGGCATGTGTATGTCGATTTATCTTGGCGCAAGAGACCAGCGATCTCAGGTACTTGACAAAGGCAAAATGAAATTTTGAAGCTCGGCGCTAGGTTGATATGGAGTATGAATTGTCTTGAAATGAGGTTTGGCTTGTGGCTACTCAATCTTAATCCATGGCTTGACTCATAGCTTTTAAGTTGCATGCACAATTAGCACATGTAGGTAAGACTTGTGGCTTAGATTTTGATATATAACCTTGACTCATGGATTTGGATATGACTTGGGATGTGGCATGTTTAAGTGATTTAGTCAATAATCTTTGATTCATAGAATGGATTAGAACTAAAAATATTTAGTTCACTTGTATGCACACATATAATAAAATATTTTAAAAAATAATAAAACAAATATAAATGTTTTATATTTCAAATATATACAAAGGAGTTTATCATTTTGTTTGTATTGTAGGTCATGAGGGCAAAGCTAAAGTATTTCTGGAATAAAATGATCAACATGAGCTTGATAAGGAAACTAGAGGTTAAGACACTGGCCAAAGGCTAAGAAGGAAAATGAGTGTTACACATTATTTTTGTCATCGCTATGACCATTAATGATGTAAACCTATCTGTAGTCTTCAAAGGGGTCAGTGGCCTAAGTTCCTGAAGAAGGAAGGAAGAAGAACTTTTCCTGAGAAAAGAAGTTGCATTTTTCTTTGTAAAAAACCCTATAAAAAAGGAAGTTCGGAGGCTACATTATAGATAGGGTGCGATAATTCCTGATTCTCACAGGCTGCATCATAGCTAGGTCATGAAGAGTTCGTAGTCTGCTCTATAGGTAGGGTGCGAGAATGCTTACATGTGGGAAAGACGAGCATTTTCTTGAATCTTCTAGATAGAGAAACTTCCATGGTGAGGTGCAATCCAAATGGTTTGGATCTTACTCTCTTTCATGATTTAGTGGGATCATCCTAACCTCCTCACCTTAACCTCTTCAGCTTATAAAAGGAGAGGATCTCTCATGGAGAAGGGCTAAGTTGGAATTGGCTTGGAATTATTAGCTTGGGTGGAGTGTCTTTGAGATATGATTTGTCAAGATAGAGTGTGAATATTATCAGATATGTGCTCTCAAAATTCTTGGAATTGAAGTGTGTGGAGAATGAAGGATAGTTGGAAGGGACCTTATGACATCAAGGCCATGGTTGTAATCTCTCTTTCACATTTAATATGATACAGTAATATGATTCTTTCCTATAACTCTTGTTGTGTTTTATTGTATGATTCCTTGATCACATACATAGGTTTATATTGAGTTTATTCTATTACTATCACTTTGGATTGGTTGTGTTCTTTTACAGGATCATCATTGTATGAGCATTGGAATGGAGCTAGGATGGCGATGGCAAGAGGAAGCGTCGTTTAAACGATATGTCATCTATCCCTCTTTAGTTAGTAAATTCAATATTTAAAACTTAAGGAAAGCATCATGTTCTGGTGTGTTTTGCTCTAGATCTAGGTGGATCTAGGGAGATCAGTTAGTGTCCGCACCTATTGATTTATCTAAAAACAAAATCAGTGCTTCCACTGGGGAAACAGATTGTTTCCTAGTTAGTCTAGTTTCCCTTCCTTTGATTGCTTTTTTTCTAGTGTCTAAGTCTGTGGGACATCCATCCAGACTCTCTAGATCTAGAAGTTCACTTAAATTTTTGTCCCTTTTCCAATTTTTTCTTGATTACAAACCTTCTTGCATTGTACCTCTCTATGGCCTACAAGAATCATTGATGTTCGCACCCTACTGTTTAGTTTAGTGCAACCTTCTCTCACACTACCTATATCTAGACTGTGAGAATCCCTAATTCTCGCATTGTACCCCACTACCAAGTTGCGAACTCATTTGTAAAAGTTTTGGATTAGGTCTTCCTGTCTTTTTGATGCCCATTTTTGCTTTGATCAGCTAGATTGAACTTTTGGAGCCTATATTGATCTGTTTACAGTCTGCTTGACATTCTTTGAGTTTCTTTTAGCCATCTTTGCTTTGTTTGGTTTTGAAGGATTAGTCTCTTGCTTTGAGTGTCTTTCAATTACAAACCATGTGTTTTCTTTAGAATTGTTTAGGGAAAGATCAAATTTCTTCTGAATAGTTTTCTTTAAAAGAAAACTTTTAGTTTGGGTTTCTTTGTTTTAACAAAGTTCATTATTGCTTTTAGTGAAAATTTTGAAACAAAAAGATTTAATTTCTTGCTTTATATTGGATTGGGGGCATCCTTGCATTTGAAGTAGCGGAATTGCATGATTCTTGGCATTTTTTTGTCTTAAATTATGATTCTTGGCCATGAATCGTGCATTTGTGTACAGTCGTTTTTGCTAATTTCTTAAAAATCTTGATATTGGTGAGTTTAGTAAATTTTGGGACATTGTGCATCTAGGAATGATAAATGTTTTCTCCTTCTCGTAGCATAGCTTTCATCGAAATGAAAAGATTGCATTTTCATTTCTTTACATAACTTTTGAGTCAGTCAAAATACCATATTGTCCATGCCATTTTCCTTTTGAGTAACAACAGCCATAAAACAAAGCGCTTATTAAAATTGAGTAGACATTTTTATCTTTTCTAGTAGAAAAACTACATTAGATTAGTCGTAGGGCTTTGGAATAGGTGTGAAAGATAACTTTCCAAAGCTACAAACAAAAATAGTATCTTATGATAGGAAGAGTTAAATCCACTTACTGCATTTTGTCCTAGGAAGCCCTTCTAACACAAGGGTCAATCACGAGGTCGCGTTGAGATTGATAGAGTTACACACCCTTCTTTGTTGATCTCGGTGTAAAGATTGGACGTATTACGGGGGTCACTTGAAGGTATACCCACAATGATGAGTGGAATCCTCTCAAGTTGATTTCGAGCTAGATACCCTGCCCTTGCATGTGGATCGAACTGTCAATCATTCCCCCAGGAATCATTGTTGTTTGTGGTAACCTTAGTAGCCTATCTTCTTAGGGTCTTAAACAAGGTGACTGTGAAGGGGTAAGTCTTCATGGTACCTGGAATCGACATTGGCCAGACTCATTTGGGCTCCTTGGAGGGTATACCCATGATTGCGTGTGGGAGGTTGCACTAGGGTGTAAGTCCATTAAGCAAGTCATCAATGTAATATTTCCACCTGCTCTATCTCATCCCCTTCTTACTTTGTTCCCGCGACATTGGATTTCATCACCAACTAGTGAGCTCATTGCGAGAAGGTTTTGTTTGCTTTCATTCTTACTATATTTTTAGCACGTGCTATTTGTTTTCCCTAGAATACTCTAGGTTGGATCTTTGTTTTAATGGAGTTAGTTCCCAAAATGACCAATGAAGGAACCCCTTCTCCATGGGAACCTTTTGTTTTTCCTTCTAATGGAAACATTGGTCATCCTCACATCGCTACTTTGAGCCTTCCAAGTCCAACGATTGGATTAACAGTATTCTTGTTTTCCACTCAGGTAATTCCGAATGTAGTTAGTTCTTTAGTCGCAAGCACTTCCCCCAAAGAGAATCAACCTCATGTTGATCCTTCACCTTCTTCACTAGTAAGGTCTTCTTCACCTTCTTCGCTTGCAAGGTCTTTTTCCATTTCATCTTCTTCATCGAGTGAAAGTTCTGAAGCTAGTAACCTAGTGAATAAGAAGAAGAAGAAAAGTAAGATTAAGAAGAAGAAATATAAACAAGGGTCAAATATTCCAACCACTGTAAAACATGTTGGAAAACAACTAGTTACTGTTAATCATGCTGGGAGTGTTGATGATGTCAAGATCAGCCCAACAACCCGTAAGCCCAAGTACCCTTGCAGGCTTTGTAAGGGTAGCCATCTTCTTGAGGATTTCCCTGGTCTATCCAAGGTTATAGAAGCATGGTCTACACATCCTCGCCAACCCATGTCATTATCCTATGAACAACATGCTGATGACTTCTCGTCGACTAGTCACGGTATAGTTGGGAAGAAGAAAAGTAGAGCCAAGTTCCCATGTATGTTATGCAAAGGGCATCATCTAACTCATCTTTTCCCTTGTATGGACAAAGCCTTGAAATTACTAGAAGACATGACTGTTTCATAGACTCAACTTCCAGCTGCTTATCGTAAGATTTATCTCAACCCACCTGTAGTTGATGGAATGATCAATCTAGTTCCCCCGTCGGTCAGTCCGGTTGATCCAGTGGTCAATCTAGTCACATCCTTAATTGAACCAGTTGAAAAAGTGGTCGATCCAATCCCATCCTCATTCGATCCCACTCTCCCTTTAGAGAGTGTTAACAAAGTGGTTGATCCAATCCCATCTTCGGTCGATCCCACTCTCCCTTTAGAGAGTGTTAACAAAGTGGTTGATCCGATCCCATCCTCGGTCGATCCCACTCTCTCATTATAGAATGAAACCCAAGTGGTCGATATGATCTCTCCATTGGTCAATCCTACTCTCTCTCTAGAGAATAAACCCGATATTGCCCATGTTTTTCTCGTTGATACAAAATCTACCATGACAGGGACTATTCCTCCTTTTCTCGTGGAACCCCCTCCAAGTTATGAGGCCATTCAATTTGATTGGGGTGTGCTAACTGGACCTCGTCTTCCCTTTTACATTCCTTTCTAGATTACAGTACAGGTTTGTGGTCGGGACATTCCTCAAACGTTGATAGATGAAGGTTTGTCTGTTAGTATTTTTTCCTCTATTGCTTGGCAAGCTTTGGGCTATCCTCCACTTGCGTCGGTTACACAGAATCTGTTATATTTTAATAGAAGAACCAGTCAAGATTTAGGGATCCTTCCCCAGTTTCCTGTAACTTTGGGAGTGAAAATTTTCTTTATTGATGTCATGGTAGTCCAAGATACCCTAGATTTCGCTTTACTCCTTAGGCGAGATTATGTCTATGCCATGAAAGCTATTGTGTTCACTCTTTTTCATGTGATATCTTTCCCTCATGATGGAAGAATTGTGACTATTGATCAACTTTCATTCATCGGTCCTAACTGGATTGCCTCCCTAAATGGTTATTATACGCAGACAGTATCACCCCCACCACATGTTAATTATGTGGCATTGTCGCCCATGGCTTCAACTTCTGATGACTTAGATCAAGTAGTTGACATAGTTATCTCTTCAATAGGGTTGTTAGAGCCTTATCTCTTTACTCCTATCGCAACACTTGACATGTGTTCCTTCCAGAGTGTGTTTCTTCCATCAAATGAAGATCTCTTGGAAGCCATGATCAAGTTTTGTCCCTTGACATGGTGTCATTCTAGAGCATTGTCCTCTTGGAATCCATGATTAAGAAGAGAGTTTCCAAGGATAGTTTTTGTGTCTCTGAGGAAACCTCGTTAAAAATGAAACAAAGTTCTTTGAGCATAGTTTTCTAATTTCAAGATCATTAAAAAATGAACCCAACTACGAAGATATTTTTTTCGTATTTGTGGCAACCTTGTTAAAAAATGAAACAGAGGTCTGGGGATTGAACCTGGATTCACGAGCATAGTTCTTATTCCTGTGTCAAGCTCGTTTAAAAAATGAAATAGTTTTCCCCGTCTCTATTTGAGTCAATTCCTTCATCTAGTATTTGAAGCTTCATTTCATTCTCCTTTGCAGTTAGATGAAATGAATCTTGGGGGGAAATGCTTTCAGCCTCTAGACTTCATGCTGAATTTAGAGCCACTAATTTCTTAAGCTGGGGGCTAAGTACTAACCATCCTTGTGTTATGCCTTGGGAAGTCGCAAGCATAGTTTTCTATGGTTCAAGCTTGTGTAAAAATGAAACCACTTACCTCAAGCATAGTTTCCTCTGGTTCAAGCTTGCGTAAAAATGAAACCAGGTCCAAGAATAGTTTACTTTAGTTTTTAAGCTTGTGTAAAAATAAAATCTATCCCAAGCACAGTTTTGTTTTGTTTTTAATCTTGCGTAAAAATGAAAACAATCCTGATCTTAGTCTTTGTTCTTTCTCATGCTCGTAAATACATGAGAATAAGTTATCGAGATTAGTCTTTGTTTTTTCTCGTGCTCGTAAATACGTGAGAATGTAACCGAGTATACTTTTATCACTTTTTCAGACTCATAAAGGTTACCCAAAAAAGGAACCACCTAGAGTCACCTTTAAGCTCTTTTCAGACTCTCTAAACATGAAAAGATTGCTGAGCAATCTTGTTATTTTCATGCTCCTTAAAGTATTTGAAGAAAACATCTGTTGAGCGATATTTTATCTCTTTTTCGGTCTCATCAGACTACTTTATGAAAAAGGAACTGAGAGAGTTCTCTTTAAGTTTTTTTCAGACTCTCTAAACATGAAAAACCCCTGAGTTTTCTTTCTTTGGACTCGTTAAACAAACATCGAAAGGCCCATGTGGGACCAAACCACTCCTTCCTAGGGTTTGTTAAACATACTCTGAAGGACTCATCTGAAGGATGATCTTACATTACAAGCATATGTTATCCTCCTCAAGCTTGTGTAAAAATAAAGAGGTACTCACCAGAAATGNAAAATTTGGGAAAGAAATGTGTCTAAACTTGTATTCCATGGAAGAGTCACTTTTGAACATGACACCCTTTCACTCGCCTTGTTTCTAGGTTGGAAAACCCGCTCGTCTCTTGGTCATACTCCTTTATAAGATTACAAATTGGCCTGTGATCCCTATTGTTGAGTCAGTATTTTCCAAGACAGTTGTCGTTTCATCAATATGTTCAAAAAGAAGTTCAACCCGGAAAGCCTTCTATTGCGTCATCCATGTTTGTAGTATTTAAGCCTTTTGTTGTGTCGACCATCCCTTAGTCAGTCCCGAATCACTTGTTACTCTGATCTACATCAAATATTGTTACTTGTTTCATGTCATTGGTGTGGGATACATTAAGGTCCTCTTGTGATGAGTCTTTTCCTGTCGACTTCAACTCATTATCTAGGAATTAGACTTAGAAACTAATTGGTACCTTGGAACTTGCATGCCTCAATGGCAGGTTTCCTCACTTTCGACAATGGGCTTTCATTATCGACCCTTGATCGAGAAATTTCGTCGAGTGTTCGACCTCATCTCATTGATTCAAATTCGTTGGATTGTACCATAGTACCTTGGGAGTCATTGACATTAATGGTGATTTCCCTTGCACTTGTTAATGGTATACACTAATGACCGGTAATCAAGTGGTTTCTAACATGTTTCACTTCGACACATGTATTTGCATGGTTAGATTCATACTATAGAGTGGTGGAGATGAAGACCTTGAACCTTTTCTCACAGATTCAGGTTGCATTGGAGTATATTCACTTTGTACTGTTGCATAGATCCACATTGTATGTCTCGTGGCTATGTTCAAATTTGAGTCTTTAACACATAGATCCACAATGTATTTTTGGTGGCTGTGTTTAGATTTGAGTCATATTGGCATGGATCCACAGTGTGTGTTTGGTGGCCATGACCTGTCTTACTTGACATGGATCTTTGCATGTCGACATTTATGCTTTGATTCATTTATATTTTGAGTATGGGAATGCCTACCTCAGTGATGATATATTATTGTACTGCATTTTCTTGTTTGTTGGCAGGTTTCTGACCGACTGTTCCTTGTTCCCTACACACACTCGACAAAGTATTTCAGCTATCACTCTGTTCTAAATTCATACTTTGGGGGGGCTCTCTATTACACATTATTTTTTCCATCCCTATGACCATTAATGATGTAAACATGTCTATAGTCTTCAGAGGGGTCAGTGGCCTGAGTTCCTGAAGAAGGAAGGAAGAAGAATTTTTCCTGAGAAGACAAGTTGCATTTTCCTTTGTAAAAAACCCTATAAAAAAGGAAGTTCATAGGCTACATTATAGCTAGGGTGTTAGAATGCCTGATTCTTGCAGGCTACATCATAGCTAGGTCGCAAGGAGTTTGCATTCTACTCTATAGGTAGGGTGCGAGAATGCTTATACGTGGAAAAAATGAGTGTTTTCTTGAATCTTCTAGAAGGAGAAACTTCCATGGTGAGGTGGCATCTGAATGGTTTGGATCTTATTTGCTTTCATGATTTAGTGGGATCATCCTAACCTCCTCACCTTATCCTCTTTAGCTTATAAAATGAGAGGAGCTCTCATGGAGAAGGGATAAGTTGGATTTGGCTTGGAATTATTAGCTTGGGTGGAGTGTCTTTGAGATATGCTTTGTCAAGATAGATTGTGAATATTATCCGATCTGTTCTCTCATAATCCTTGGAATTGAAGTGTGTGGGGAATGAAGGATAGTTGGAAGGGACCTTACGACATCAAGGCCATGGTTGTAATCTCTCTTTCACATTTAATATGATACAATAATATGATTCTTTCCTATAACTGTTGTTGTGTTTTATTGTATGATTCATTGATCACATACATAGGTTTATATTGAGTTTATGTTATTACTATCACTTTGGATTGGTTGTGTTCTTTTACAGGATCATCATTGTATGAGTGTTGGAACGGAGCTAGGATGGCGATGGCAAGAGGAAACGACGTTTAAACAGTATGTCACCTATCCCTCTTTAGTTAGTAAATTCAATATTTAAAACTTAAGGAAAGTGTCATGTTCTAGTGTGTTTTGTTCTATATCTAGGTGGATCTAGGGAGATTATTTAGTGTTCGCACCTACCGATTTATCCAATAACAATGAGTGAAATAGAGAGAGAGAAATCCTCTCAAAATCCCATTTATTTGGGTCGCTAACAGAACCCTTTTTCATAACCTCTCTATATCTCATTGTTTCGCAACAAAATGCACAAAGGCCAAGCTCTACTTGACCTCTTGCACTACTTTGTTTATGATTATGAGAATTTAAATATACAACTCTAATAATTGATATTTGTGACATGTCTATGAGAGGGAAAGTATGTGAGGCTCAAACCCGGATATTTTTAAACCCAAATATTTTCTTCCTTACTCTGTTGCAACATATATGTTGAGGTTGATTTCAACCTATGTATGAATGTATTAGTTATGGTTTGAATGGTTAACCACCTAGGAATTAGATGACATGATATTAGAATCAAAGTGTGCATACATTTATGCATAAAGTGTGCCATAATATTACCCTTTATGGAAGAGTTGGGTCGCAATGGGTAACATATTTGTATTTTTCATTGGTTTTTGAACGCATTCCTAGGTGGTGTTTGAAGCTTGATATGGAAACCTCTTTGAATAGGTCAAAACCTAGTTCGATACATGCATTAAAAACATGTTAACAATGAATATATGCACCAAGTTTTAGTCGATGTTATTCATTGTGTTGATATGTATTTTTTGTGTTCCTCAATGTAAAAGAAATGAAATCAATCATTGTTTACAAACATTTTTTAATGAGTTGGGATTACCTAGGACTTGATTCTTCATGAAGGTCCTATTCAATAACTTTTTGTGCATGCTCAAACTAATTTTGTCCATCTTGCTAAATACCAATGTATATTTATGGATCTTGGTTTGTTGTCAAAATAGATTTGAATTTGGAGACTACATAATCCTATAAATTACAATAGATATTTAGGTTTAATAAAGAAATGTATGCACATTGTGTTTGGTTTTATCCTTATAACAAATTTTTGAGTACATATCATGTTTGGAATATTTTGAAGTAATATTAGCCACATATTTCTAGTTATATACATATGCATGCATGGGATGTACGATATGGATCATTATTATTATCCTCGTGTCAAGATAGTTAAGTGGTTGTATGCTTGTAGAAAAATTTGGGCTCAAATCCATACATGCATAATTTAGTTGAGGGGAGACTCAAGAATAGATTTTATACTTGGTTGCAATAGTTGAAATACAAATTAGTCTTGTGATATGTTTGGATTAATGAAGTAAACCTAGTTTAATTGCTTATGTATGCATTGAAATGGTTGATAAATAGGATCATTGTTTTCTTGGATGGTGAAAAGTCAGAAGAATATAATAGGTTGTTGGGTTATGTAGATAAACATTTTATTTGGTTATAAATATCATGGTTTAAAGGGCATGTGTGCACAAATTTTATTGCTACCTAGGCATTCCATGGATGTATTAGAATTATTACCTCCACTAGTTTCTAAAACTAAGATTACAACGAACACGTTTCCATATTTAGAGCTGAAAAATTATTTAGGTGCACCCCTCACACAGTTGCTGCAATGGTTTCCTATTACCAAGGCACTCATATACTTGTTACTAAAGGTGTTCATCTTCTGTTGGAATACCTATGTTGTCTAACATGGTATCAAAGCATGTTTGAAGACTCGCTCCTGTTATAGATTGAGATCGTTAAGCCGAGTTGCCTTATCTCCATTTTTTTCCATTTTCATACATTTATGGTCTGAGAGGATTGTTTCATTGTGTCTGTAGTGCTTATTCCAGTTAGGAATATGTTTTCGTTTCACTCGAAGAGGTTTCCATTTTCCCAAGATATGGCGATTTTAGTTAGATCTGTAGGTATAAATCCTGAATACGCCATTTTTAAAAATTTTGTAGAGTATTATTTTGGCTTTATATTATTTGTTTCTAGGTTGCTACTCTTTTTGATCTACGTATTCTCTTTTCCCTACGCCCTATGCTATCTCTAAAAAATTAGAAATAGATAGGAAAAGGTGCATTTTCCAGGTAAGATAACTGAGATCTAACCCTTGTTTTCATCGAGAAGAGAAAATGTTTTCTTGTGTGAAAATATTTTTTTTTAGCACGTTCTCTGAGGCCGTCTTCAACAACAACAAAAATCCTCTTGCTAAAAAATAAAATATGTTTTTTCTAGACCATTTGGTTAAAAGTTTCCTTATTAAGTAAGAGGTCTTGAGTTCAAGTCTCTCTTTTTGTTACTTTTTTTGAAAACATTCATGCTCCATTGCAAAGTGTATTTCACTTCAAGTATAAAAGTGAATCACTATAAGTAACTTTAATATTTTAGAGTTATTTATTTTTCATGCATCTTTTCTTTTATAAAGTAACTTCATTGTAAAGAGTGAACCCCACTTCTTTTTATAAAAGTGGGTCACTTCATAAAGCAACTTACACCATCATGTGGTCCTTTGGTTAATGTTTATGACTTTTTTTTAAAACGGCATAACTTTCACATCTGAAGTCCATTTTTAGTGCCATTTTTTTTTTAAACCGCACAATTTTTCGAGATATTTCCATACAGATCATAATTTTCAATTTTTAATTCCATATTATCTACATATTTAATATGTCTTCTTCCAGTAATTGTTTTCTTACCAGCACCAACTACTTCCAATGTAAATATCATATGTAGGATTTATTAAGAAGTAAAAGCTTGTACCAGATTACCTTGGGAAAGGAAAAAGAACCCGCCGATGTTGATAAGAAAGTCAAATGGGATAATAGGAGTGACGAAGCACGTGGACTAATTGGAATTTCCATCTCTCTTGATTTAAGGTTCCACCTTAAAGAAATTGATGACCCCAATGAATATGAGGAAAAGATTGAATTTGTGTCTGGTAAACTCAATATTATTTGAGCACAACATTTAGAAAATCAAGTACTGACCTTAAATCTAAGTGATTTTTCTTGCATTGGAGACTATCTATCTAAGTTTAAAAAACTCTTAATTTTATGTGAATAATGTGAGATAAAGATGGATCAAAATCATTGCATATATCTTATTCTCTCTAAGCTAGGTAGCGCATATTCTATGTTTCTATCTACCTTTTATGCCATGAGAGAGGCTCTAGGGAAAACCTATAAAAAAAAACACTCTTGAGTCCTTTTTTGCTGCTTTGATTAGAGAGGAAGATAAGTTTGTACAACTTGAAGTGATCAACACTGCAGGTACCTCCAATAAAGCCTTAGTTTCCCAGCAAAATGATGAACCCAAGAATCCCAGGAAGCAACATCCTTGCTACAACAACAATAAACATAAGGGTCCCAAACCCGCTCAGACAACTTCAACTCCTAATGGTGACAAAGGAGTGAAATATAAAAATAAGAACACTGACAGACATTGAAGATTTTGTGATAAAGATGGTCATGATGAGTCCAAATGTTTCAAGAAGATGGCAACTTTATAAGCAATGATGAAGAAGCACAACAACAGTATCAATTCTACTTCTTCTTCTTCTTCTGTTAATCCTTAATATTGGCTCATTACCCATTAATTGGGGCATATTAGATTAGTAATTTTATTTTATTTATGTCATCTTTATTCCACTAGTTGTAATTATACCTCCTAGTCTCCTATGCATACCAAGGAGACATTTTCATTTGGAATCATCTTGTACTTGAACATTTAAGTGGGGTAAAAGGAGGTTTCCCCTTCAAAGAGGCTTATTATCTGAAATTATCTCTTTTTCAAGGCGTTGAGTACTTTTTCTGAGGTTTTTCTATGCTATATTGATATTTGGTTCTTAACATATGGTATCAGAGCTCAAGGTATTGGGGTTTCGCTACTACATTTGAGACACCTTGGAATTTTCGCTATAAATTTATTTCTACAACATTTCAGAAGGAACATCTTGGCGGATGTTTAGTAGACAGATCAAGGTACGCTGGTTAAAATTTCAGCTCCTGAACAAGATAGGGTTCTGGAATCATCCTGAATTGAGTCATTGCAGAATTTTCACTATAAAATTTTTTATGTAACATTTCAGACCCTAGACTCCAGAGGGTATTCATAGAAATTAGTAATGTATCTGTGGTAAAATGTTCAACTTATGGGTCATCTTAAATTTGTATATACACCCTGTGTACGATAGGGTATCTGACTAGTCCTATTGACTAGTCTCAAGAATGTGTTCCAGGTAAAACAATCATAACTTTTTCCTGGAGTATCCAAATTGAGTGGGACTAGTTTCATTAGATCGTGGACAGTCTGTAGTATTTTGGGTACGAGTTTCAGAATTTTATATCAATTATTTTGTGCGAGGTACGCTATACAATTGAGATCTTATGGAAAGTCCAAAAAGAGGCAAGTTGTGGGGAAGTTACCATAAATTCCACTTGGCACATCCAATTTTGATCAGACCTGTGGCATTGCAGAGAAGAAATATTAGAGAAATACATAAAAGAATATTTCACACCTAGAAGGGTCAAAACTTGGGAGATACAATAGAATAAAGATTGTCTAGCAGAACCACCTCAAAATCAAGGTTCAAAAGTGATACTTGGCCAACATGCCACCCAAAAAGGGAACTTCTATACCAAATAAGCCTCCAGACAATCCTACTTGGACTCTTTATGAAGGTGAAGAAATGCGTAGGGACATAAATGATTTACAAAAGAAGATAGTAACAAAAGATGAAATACAAGAGATGGAAGTTAAGTTGGAGGCAAAGATGGATGGTTTAAAAGAGGAGATCATGGAAGTATTGAAAAATTTCATAACAGAGAAGACACCTGAAAGTGAAAATGAATCCCATGAAATTCATGATGAGGACATAAGGAAGGTGAATCAATAATGGAAAAAATCCAACTTTGGGTTGAAGACCAACCACGTTCCTAAGATCGATATGAGGAAGTTTGATGGAAAGGACCCAATCACATGGATACTTCAGATGGAGCAATTCTTTGATCTACATAATGTGCCACATACACAAAAGGTACAAATTTTTTCTTTATATTTAGAACCTAATCAATTTGTATGGTATCGATCGCTTTTTTCTCACAAATCACTCGACACTTGGACAATTTTCATGGAAGAAATGATAGCACACTATGAGGATACAAGGATAACTACTTCTTTAGCAAATTGATAAATCTCAAGCAAAAGGGTTTAGTTACCGAGCACATTGAGAACTTCCAAAGATTGAATATAAAGGTAATCTCTATTCCATATGAGCACTTGATTGATGTAT
>JASDQU010737925.1:19601-37332 GCA_032191745.1 Picea mariana
AACTCTTCAAAGGTCAGGATCGGACCACCTAGATCAACGATGGTCAGGCCTTTCAGGCCCCCCTTTTCCATCCTGTCTTTAATGAAAGAGGGGGGGTCCGAAATGGTGTGTTATTATTGTGGGGTCCCTTGCCTGTCGTGTCACATTTGGTATCGTCCTCCTCGTTGCCACTTGTTCTCCACCTACCACCTCCCTCTTCCCCTCTCATCTTTCCATCTTCCCTCTCTCCATCCACATGACAATTCCTCAGCTCGTCGTCCTCTCGTCTCCTGCCATGTGTCCCTCTCACTCCCAGTCACCTCCTCCTGTACTCCTGTACTCCATGCTCCTTCCTGCTCTATTCTATTCAGACCGCGTGGCATTCCTCAGCTGATGTCAAAGATCCTGTTTCTTCTCCATCACCTCCACAATGTTCACACCTTTAACCCCCATCACACCCTCATCCACATCTGCCATAGGGGTCCCTCACAGTAGTCCAGCGAAGTAGCATCCAAAGAAAGACCGTTCAGCTGATCCAGGTGGCACCATTAGGAGACCTCCACGTCCCAGAAGGTAGAGTTGACTAAGGCCATCCCTGATCCCAAAAAGAAGTTATTGTGGTAGTTGTTGGTGGTTGAACATCAACTCCACCACAAAATGAAGGTCCGGAAAAGGACTAATTCACGTCGACTCACCTGCAGAAGGACAATCCAAAATCTGATGGCATCTGTCATAGGCATAGGATCATCCTAAGTCTGCATGGGCAGGCTATCAGAAGCCACGCAAACGCAATTCTTTAATGTAGCGTCTTGTTTTTTATACTGTTGTTGTTTTGAGTATATGTAGGCATTTTCGCCATTTTTGTAAGCGTCGATGGTTGAGCTAGGCTCTCGTTATGTAAGTTTTGATGAAGCATTGGTCGCTCTGGTTAATGTATAAGGAATTTGGGACTTCTTACTTTATGGATGTCAGCCTCTTTTTCCATCTCTTTGTTTATTGTGTTAGAACAGCTTGGAATTGGAGGATCTAGTCAAGTTGCATTGTTGTAGGATGATGTAGCTTGGATCACTGCAACAGTCGCAACATTTCTAATCAGTTCTTGTGTTTTCTCAATGCTAGAATGGCTTGGAATTTGAGGATCCAATCGAGTCACCCTTCAGCTCCTTGAAACTCTGGACCAAGAGGATCTTGGCTTCTGAGTTTTTCTTCCTCAAGCTTATGAAGGCCTGTTGCTCGAGGCAGTCTTTCTCACCTTTCTCACAAGTCTTCCATCTACCACCATTTAATCAACTTACTAATGGAAGTTGGATCAAGACCTCCCTTGCTTTCTACATACCAAACCCTGGTTCTTATGTCAATGTTGCTTTCCTGGGTCTCTTTTCATTTGACCACCCCCATTTATTAAATCATGATATAAAAAATGATGGGCATTGGGCTCTGCTCCTGCTGCAATCTAGGAGTGACTTCTGATGCTAACACCTACAATCTTCCTTTGTTGAGCATTTTTTCTTAAATAAGTTGACAATAGATTCATAAGATGTGAGATGATTGTCAAGGAACCCTCTGAACCAATCAAGATATTCTTCAGTCAATGATGAGGAAAATAACTTCATGGCCACATCTTCATGCTCAATACCTGCATTGTCCATGGTCTGTCCCATGACATGAAGATTGTCTTCAAAATTTACTACATTGTTTCCTGGGAACCTTTACAACTACGTGTTGACTTCTTTGGCATTGTGTTAGGCTATCCTTGGAAGTTGGACATGTTGAGAGGTTTGTAGAGGCCATTTTCCCAAGGGTGAGCCATTGGATCAAGAGTAAGGGTACTATAGAAAAGTGTTTTAACAATGAGAGACTTGAGAGGAGGTCTTCTTTGGTAAACCTTAGAAGGATTGAACATCCTAGGGGGATAAGGTTTGGGAAAGGAAGGGTTCTGAGAAGGTGGAGTCGTCAAATGAGCTTAGATATGAGATCATAAAGGAAGGTGGAAAGGGAACATCCCTTGGGTGGATTCTTCGAGGAAGCTAAGGGAAAGGCTTTGAGATAGCTTGCAAAAGTGTCATAAGGGTTCTGAAGAGTATTCAAAATCCTCCCCGACAGTGGCACAAAAATGTTATTGCTCAAGTTATAGGTTGGGAAAATCCTAACCCAACCACTAAATGGAGAAAACTAATAGGTCACTACACATTATCACCTTAGGAAGGTGTCCCCGTCACTTTAGAGGTGAGGTAGTCACCTCAAGGGGGGAATCCTGGTGACTCTAGGGGGAATGAGATTTAGATGAAGTCCCTAAAGGTAAATTCTAAGTTTTATGATGGTCTTGGAATGGATATCTGGGAAGTTCCAAGGGTTTCCATGTATGTTGAGTAACCTGCAAATGGTCAAATACATGTCCGAGACAGAAGAAAAACAAACAAGGCTCCTTCAAGGCTCTTCAAGGCTTCTTCAAGTGGACACATCATCATCACTTTTAGGGGATTTTGGGATTTTCTTTAGGGAATCTTCAATGAGATTTGAATTTGACTTGTCTTCGTGGCTTGACCACTTCATGGCCTTGTGACTTCATGCCTTCAAGGATTTATCAATATTTCTCAAACAATATTAGTCTATTATTGCCAGATCATCATCATCACTATTACATCCTCATCATCACTGCCACATCATCATCATCATTTACACTTTGACATCAATGAAAACATTTTCTCAATAATCTCCCCCTTTTTCATTGATGGCAACAACTTCTTCCTTTTGCAATGATGCATGCTTACTCTATGCATCACTTTGTTTCTCTCCCCCTTTGAAATAAATGGAAAAGGGATCATTTATTTTTTTATTATGTGACTCCCTATGTCACCAAAAATCTATTTCTCTCCCCTTTAACATCCAAGATAAACATTTGTTCCCCCTTTGGAATTTCATGTTTCTCTATCTTATTCTATTTCTCCCCCTGCCTTCATGATTTCATCAATTTTCATTTAAATCATTTTGTTTTTCCCTCTGTCATCAATGGTTCCTTATTTTGATTGTAATTATATATTTTTGAGAATATTTCCTTTTCGACAATAATCCCCCTTTGAATATGTTGAATCCTCTTTCTGTAGCTGTGCAAGAACTCAGATTTTCCTCCTAATGTTTCTTTACCAGTTCATTCTCCAGGTTTCCTTATAATTTGGCCTCAATGTTTTTGATTTTACACATCAATTATCATTCAGTTTGGACCCTTTAAGGCTTCTGCATGAATTGTTCCTTTCCAGATCTGTAATCTTCATGGTGTATGATTCTAGTGAAGTGTACATGATCGTCCTTAAGCTGGTGTCCTTGACTATCATAAGATGTTCCTTTAACCAAGTGTATTTGTAAGGAAAACCTTTAACATACTCTTAAATATCCTGACCTTTTCTTTGGATAAGCATATATTCTTTTGTTTTCAATAGAGACCTACCATGATTTTATTTTCATAACATTCCTATAAATGTTTCTCTTCACAGGCATTAAATGAAACTACAAAAATTGTCCATAAACTGTCCTTCAACTTTGTTTTTTCTCTTCTAAAGAAAATAACCTCAACCACACACAAGTACCCCTATTAAAGATCACTTGTGAAAATATGCCAAATAGTCTTGAATATTGTGCCAAAATAATTCTTCAAGGACTACAATATACTTCTTCCAAGACTGTTTCTAAGCAGTGACCAACTAGTATTCACTTCCACAATTCAAACAATGATTTCTTATAATGCTTCAAAATTCCTCCCAAATATGAAACAAACAATCCTTGAAAACATTTCCATTAATTCCTTCAAACTATCTTAGGGTTTCTAATGTATGATAAAGCATTACCACATTTCACATTTCTTTGCCTTTCATTTCCTGCCACTTAGACTCCCCCTCAACATTATCCATGATACTGGGAGTCTCTATGCCAAATAGTTTAGAATATTATATAATGTTGATCTGTTGTTGGATCATCATTTATAATCCTGACACCTTCCTTTTTACTTGCATATTTATCATTGTTTCTCATCTCTGCAACTCCTGTGGGTATGTCCTTTGAGAGTTATCCATTGACTTATTCTTCTTTTTTTTTTTCTTCTCCAATCTTTATTATATTTGACATGATCATTTTTTTTCATGGAAGACTCCATCATTCTTCTAAAGTATCGAGCTATGTATCCATAGTTGTAGAATTTGTAACATTCAACATTATTGGGATCCATGTAGATACTTATTTTTCTTACTTGAGTATTTATTGCATAAGATCTATAGTCTATAGCCTTATGTCCAATATTGTTGCAAGAAAAACAATAACCAGGAAATAAACTTTGATACCTAGGAGCAAAGGGTCTTATTTGAAATGGAGGTGTTAGTCCCTAAAGTTGCACTTGACTGTGAGAGGGAAATCTAGGGCATCATCGAGTTATTGAAAAAGTGTTTTTAGGGTTTTTATGGTTTTTTTTTGAATAAGGTGGTTGAAAACTGGCTCAAGGTAATAAAATAAATGAGAAAATCAGAATAAGAACATAAAATATCCCATTGACTAGTTAAAAGGTAGTCACATAAATGGATTAAACAAATAAGGAAAATAGAAAATGAAGTTTTCAATTTTTCAACTTCACACAAATTCTTATCTCAAAATATCATTAAGAAATAAGACCATCAACCTAAAATCAAAACTTGAAAATAATCACCACAACAGATTCTTTACTGTATTAATCAATAATCAAGAAAACAAATGCATTGCAGTTTGAATAATGAGATCAAGCATGAAGGAATAAAACAGAGTAGAAAAGAGTGTCTAACCATCCATATGCCTTTTCTATTAAGTTTCAGATAGAATAATAATGCCTTACAAGGAGTTTCAGAATAAGTCCTTTGGATCTCCAATTTTTCCCCCTCTCCTTAACTTCTCATTCTCCTGAGTTTATATAGAAACAATACATAATTATCCAGATCCAAAAGAAATGGATCTAAAAACCTCCTCATCTATATTTAGTTTCTTGTTTCAAATAATCAAGGAGAAGATCCAATGTGATCTCCAATTCGAATTGATGAGGTGGCTTGTCAACTGTTGTCCATGAGATTTTTCAGGAAAACAAATCTGGTAAATTCCTAAAAAAATAGGGTCCAAGAATATCTTATTATCTCTTAAATGGTGATAGATGAGTAAACACTGAGAGAGTTTTTTGTGAAGGGACTCGTTCCCATAAAAAACCTCTTTTGGTTTCAACAAATTCATCTCTAGCTATTCTGCAACCTCTCTTGAAGAAAAAGACTAAAACAGGTAAAAATAACAGAGTATTTCCTATAGCTTTATCATAAAATTAGGCCTCAAAGATCAATTCAAATATCATAAAATGTGATTGACGTGTAAAATCCGAGAGAGGTTTTTGTGAAGGGGAATTTTTCCAACAAAAACCTCGTTTGGTTTCAACAAATTCCTCTCCATATGTTATGTAACCTCTCTTGAAGAAAAAGACTAAAACATATAAAAATAACAGAGTACTTCCTATAGCTTTATCAAAAAATTAGGCCTCAAAGATCAATTCAAATCTCTTAAAATGTGATTTTTTTTGTAAAAACCGAGAGAGGTTTTTGTGAAGGGACATGTTCCCAACAAAAGAGTCTTTTGGTTTCAACAAATTCCTCTCCGGCTATTCTGTAACCTCTCTTGAAGATAAAGACTATAATAGGTAAAAAAAACAGAGTATTTCCTATAGCTTTTCTGGTTCTACAAAATAATAGCCTTTGTCATCAGAAAACACTGCTTCATCTTTTGATAATCTGGTGGTTTCTCTTGTTATAGATCTTGTAGAGAATATAACAACTTTCTTATCTTCTTTTAATGATTCTTTATGTACTAGGGACATTCTTGTCTTTCGTTTGACTTTAGCATCTTCATAATGGTCTTCTTCTATTTTTAAATATGCCTTAGGAAGAATTTCTTTTTTTTCTTTGTTTCCCATTTGGGTCTCTTACCTCTATTGGTCCTCATCACCCTGATATTAACCATGTCTTATTTAACAGGGGTTTCATCAATTGAAATATTTTGTTTCTATGTAACAATCTTTTTTCCTCTGCCTTTCATCTGTTTGTTGGACTGTGTGTTAGGGTTTAAAGACTGCATTAGCCAACTCCAGGGATTCTATAATTCTCTCAAGTAGACATAACTAAAGTATTAATTAATACTTGATGAAAAATATTTCTCTTTACATTGGCGGAGAGTGACTGCACTCTCTTTGACATCTTTGTGAAGATTTTGGGTAGAAAGTAAGGCAGATTTAAGGGATAATCGCCATTTAGATGCATTAATATCCTAATGTGGTAGATATAGACTAGTGAAAATTTACCTTCGGAGGTGATATACCTATGGATAACAATCAAAGTAGTGTTCCATTCAGGTCTAATCCAGCTACGAGGAACTCCCCTTCTCTAATTCAGATTTTTCTTATCTGGAAGAAGGATTTGATTGACAAACTTTGTAATCACATGCTCTTTCTTCCACCATATTTCTCCTCCAACCACAAATCTGCAAGCTTTAGTAATTGTCTATTCTGTCACTAGTGCCAAAATCTTCCCGATCTCCACCTCGTGACCATCAAAGTTCAGTGCAAACTCCATGGAGACTTGTTCATCGTGACCTTGGAAGGTAGTGAGAAATTCAAACTAACCAACATATCTAAATCTCTACGCCATCTGTGGATATGCCTCAAGAAGCTCGATGTCCTCAGGTTCCAATATGAACACTTACCCACTTCTCTTAGGTGCCATGAAACACGAAGCTACAACATGCATTGATCAGATTTTGAATTTACAAACTTCAATTGTTAACATATAACAGTTCTTATGAGAAAAATATCTGCGCTTATAATTCAACACAATTAGAATGACAAGTGGTGGGTTTAGATAATGATATTTGGGAATTGAACAATTTGAAATGAGTCCTTTGCAAGTAGAGATCGATCCGATCATGTAACGGTTTGAATCACAAAATGATTCCAAAGCTATTGTGGGACACATGCAAACTCTCAAACCACGATCTGTGTCATCGTAATGAAATCTGGGTGATGAGCGCATATCAAGGCATGATTATCTTTGTGCTATGGGAATAAGGATATTCCCGTAGTGCTATTAATGACTTAGCATAATTTGAATTTGTAAAGTTCAAAGAGACATATAAAGTGACACATCATTTAAAACCATGTCTTACAACTCCAAACTTAAATAAATTATTCAAAAAATTGAAATGAAAACCATAAGACACTAAAAACAATGATTAAAATCAAATGAAAGAAGATAATAAAGTGCAGGTACGAAGGGTTTAGGGTTAGGGTTTCTCACTAAATCAAGACAAAATTAGAGACTAACAGGAGGTATTTGAGATGCTTGCTTGTCATGTCTTGATTGATCATGGTATTTTACTCTACTATTGGAATCCTTTGAACCATTGTATGACCTTTAGGTCTTTCTTTAGTCTTTTCTAGGAGTTTGAAAATCATTTCTGATTCAATTTGGTTTTTCTTCTGGTCATACCTAATACATGTCTTGTAACTGGGAGATATTTTTTGATTGAGGATGTCTTCTAAGGATGATGAGCTGTTCTCAAACTTCAAGTTTGTGGCAACTTTCATTTTCACTTCTTCTCTTAGAGAAACAATTTCAAGTTCTTCTTCCTGAGAAATTGCTTCCTTCTGTTTTAGTTGACTGTTTAGGACTTCTTCAATTTTCTTGTCCTCTTCTATTTGAATCATAGCATTCTATAGGTTTGTGCTTAGGCAGGTATATTTATCTTCTAATTGACTCTTCAATTTTTCTTCAATTTTATTAGACACTTCTACTTATGCTTTTAGAATAATGATAGTCTTTTCAGTCTCACTTAGCTTCTCTTCTAGCAATGCATTCTTTTCTTGATACCTCTATAGTTGTTCCATTAGAATTTTATTATTCTCCCTTGCATTCCTCAAATCACATAGAGGACTAATATGTTCCCCTTTAAGGTCTACTTCAACTTCTACTTCATCATTATCTTCTTCTTCCGAGGCATGGATTTTGCTTTCATCTTTGTCAAAACTGATTTTATTTGCATAAGCACTTCTAATATTAGAAGAATTTAATTTATTATGACAATAATAATCACTTGATTCAAATTCCTTCACATTTTATTCATTTGATTCATGAGTTGCATGCTCATTTGAGTTTTCATCCATTTTCTTTGATGTTGCTTCTTTCTTTCATGTATCTTCCTTTTGATCTTCTGCACATTCCTGCATTGCTTCCTTTGTGTAGTTTTCTTAAAGTTTGTCCCAACGATCTTTATCTCACAAATTCTTTCCAGCTTCATTTCTTTTCTTTTAAGACTCTTATAATCCACTTAGAATTATGTTCAATTCCATTGCATTTTATTTATGTAGGTTCTTTTCTGTTGTGCCCTTTGGTATTCCTTTTGGAGTGGTGTAACCATCTAATACTAATTGCCAAATGTCAAACCCCTGGTCCTATAAAAATATCTCATCCTTATGCTCCAATGATGAAATTTTGATCCATTGAAAAATGAAACTCCATCTATAGAGTAAAATTACTGAATATCCATGATCTTCCTTCCAGTGGTTAGACTATTCCTAAAGGAACCCGCTCTAATACCAATTGTTGGAATATTCACCAATACTAAGAGGGGGGGGAGGGGGTGAATCAATATTGATAATGTTTTACCATTTTTAACCTTAAGCACATCATGTAAGAATTAAACATTAACAATTCCATTCATCATCATAAAAAACCATACACATAACACAATGATTTATGCGTGGAAACCCAAATGGGAGAAAACCACATAATTCTTTTCTTATATCATGTTAATATTACATTCATAGGAAGCACCAACTTCCAATATTCTCCAAAACCAATTGGAAGGAGGCACCAACCCCCTGATTTATAGGCACCAACTTGAATGAATCTCCAACTCCCTGATTTACCAACATTGACTAGAAGGAGGCACCAACACCCTAACTTTACCTACTCCAATTGGAAGGAAGCACCTACTCCCTAAAACACAGGCACCAAATTGTTGAATGTAGAGACTAACATTATAAATTGAGCACCAACTTAATAAGATATCACCAATCCAATATATTCATACAAATATTACTTTTGACTTCACCTGCATGCTTCATTTCATAGACAATCCTTCAAACCCTAGAAAGCCTCATAACATCATTCCTAGAATGTAATCATCGATGAAAACATCCACAAATGGTAACATCCATTCATGAAAACATCCACTAATGACAACACCCACTAATGGAAAAATCACAACTTCATAGTAGAGCATATGACATC
The DNA here is from genome assembly GCA_032191745.1 of Picea mariana. Taxonomy (NCBI): domain Eukaryota; kingdom Viridiplantae; phylum Streptophyta; class Pinopsida; order Pinales; family Pinaceae; genus Picea; species Picea mariana. Next base: position 28,916 of record JASDQU010737925.1, read on the forward strand.
ATCACAACCTCACGACAACATCACAACTTCATAGCAAAGCATATGGAAACATCACAACCTCACGACAACATCATGACAAAATCACAACTTCATAGAAAATCATACGATAGCATCACAGCCTCATGACAAGATCACAACAAAATCACAACTTCATATTAGAGAATATGGTAGCATCACAACCTCCCAACAATGCATACGACAACTTCATAACCTTATGAAAACATCACAAAATTATAGCATACCTTGAGAAGAAGAAAGACCTTAAGAGAATCCATTAGACTTCTCTTGCACACCAGAAAGACACCCCAACACATTGATCACACCTTAGACTTGATATTTTCATTGGTCTCTCTAAAAATGAGAAATTATATCTTGTATTTATTGTAATTTTGTCCCCATAAATTAGTTGAGACGACCTTGATTTTTTGGCTGGGTTTTCAAACAGAAAAACTCATATCTCCTCATTCCTTGGGACTTTGAAGGACTTCAATATACCATTGGAAAGGTCATAGAATAATATTTCTAAACATGTAAATTTTTCTCCCATTTGATTTAGGTATGTAGGGTAAACATTCCCTCAAATATAGGGTATCCAAATTGACCAAAAATAGCACTTTCAACAATCTCCATCTTGCAATCTTTATCTTGGACATATGTAGGCTTGCAATATTTATATTGGAAATATTTTAGGCTCCATCAAGGCTCCATTTATGTACAAATAAAAGTGGTTATGTGGAAACAACCACATGTTATCCCATCCTGTGAGGGCCATGCTTAAAAGTTATGTCATAAGGGGACCACATTGGAGTTATATACACTTATGTCAAGGCTCTTTCAAGCCTCTTCAAGGCTTCTTCAAGTGGACAGATCATCATCACTTTTAGGTTATTTTGGGTTTTTCTTTAGGGATTTTTCAATGGGATTTTATATTGACTTGTCTTCATGGCTTAACAATTGTCTTCATGGCTTGACCACTTCATGGCTTCATGACTTCATGTCTTCAAGGCTTCATCAATATTGCTTAGAAACTATCAATCTAATACTTCCACATCATCATAATAATTGTACATCCTCATCATCACTTCCACATCACCATCATCATTACCACTTTGACATCAATGACAACATTTTCTCAAAACTTCCAAGGGAGAAGTTGGAAACTATTGAAAGCAAGTTTCAAAAGGGGACTTACCGGTAGAAGTACAGATTTCTATGTTATAAGAGTGTTTAATGTAGATCATATATTCATCCTAGTTCATTGGATTCTTCTAATTTTAACACCTCATAAGTTGTAACAATGTCTTATTGAGTACTTATATCTACCCATATGTCTATGGAATGAATGTAGTATACCTCTTCAAATTTGTGTCCATATTCTACCAAAATGAAGTCCAAAAGGCCCTAAGAAATATACTATCCCCTTTTGAGATTATGCTCTTTGTTATCCCATTGCGCACCTAGACATATTCAAAGAACATGCTTTCTAATTCTTTTCCTTTGATAGTATTTTTACAAGGAATAAGAATACACATCTTTTTGAACTTGTAAACTGCTACAAATACATAATCATGCCCCTTATTGGTTGTTGGAAAACAACCAAAAATATCCATAGAAATGCTTTTCCCACATCGAGTGGGTACACGTAAGGGATGGTACATACCTTGCTTCCTATTACTAGTCTTGTTGGTACAACAAAGAATGCATCCTCAAGTATATTGAGCTACATCATCTTGCATTCGAAGCCAATACACATACCATTGTAAGTTAGAGACTAACTTCTCAACACCAAAATGTCCTACAACCTTGGAGGTGTGAGATTATCTAATAATATAAAATCCTTCACCTTTAGGAACACAAAGGTTGTCTAGCTTGTATAGAAACCCATTCTAGAGATGATAGTTAGCATTACCATCACCTTCTTCTACACAAATTGATCCTTGAAGCTACTAAATTACCTCTCTAAAGTCCTCATCTTATTTGTATGCATCATGGTTAAGGATCCATGTGCATAAGAGTTCCCAAGGTGGTAACCTTGGATGTGGGTGGCCTTGAAATCATGTTATTATAATTGATGAATAGATTAAACTATTTCAAAAGCCCCATCCACTTGTAATGTATGGTATGTTGAAGCTTACTTTGGGCCCTTCAAATACTACAAGAACTGGTGACCGGTGTGAATAATGGTTTCATTTCCCATCAAATAGTTCTTCCACTTCTTAATAGCTTGAGCCAGGACATAGATTTCCTAATCAAATGTAGGGTAGTTCAGTACTCCTCCATGAAACATATCATAATGATAACATACCATCTTACCACCTTATATAAAAAATTATCCCACATCATACCCAGTTGCAACTTTCTTCACTTTGAAAGGATTCTCAAAGTTAGGAAATGCAGGAGCTAGTGCTTGACTGATCTTCCATTTTATCTCGTCAAAATATTTCTGTTGATTCTTTCCCCACTGTAAACTATTAAAACTGGATTTTATGGCATGGAGTGGTGAAACTACTCCTAAAAAGGATTTTGATAACTTCCATAGGTGTTGTGCTTCCCTAGGACAAATTCTAACTTTAGTGAAATTAGTAGAAACATGCCACTTCCTAGTAGCCTCCATATTTGTGGGATATATCTTGCATTCCCCTCCATTGATCACATACCCCCATTACACCAATGGCTATTGAAAAAGCTCACATTTCTTGAGTTTTTAGAAGTACAACTGATCAAATACCCCCAATACAACTGATTCATTTTTAGAGTCGGTAACACCTTGCATGAGATGTAATATGTGCTCCTCCTAGGTAGAGCTATAAAACAATATGTCATCCAAGTACACTATTACAAATGAATCCAAATAGGGACACAATACATCATTCATCAAATGCATAAATGTATCTGGTGCATTACATAAACCAAAAGGCATGACCAACCATTCATACAAACCTTTCCTTTTCTTGAAGATGGTCTTCTAGGTGTCTTCTTCTTTAACATGTATATGGTGGTATCCCAATTTGAGATCCAACTTGGTGAAGTACTTGGCTTGTTGCAACTGATGTAAAAAATCATCAATCCTAGGAAGAGGGTATCAATTCTTGAGTGTAATATTGTTCAAATCTCTATAGTCGTTACACATTTGCCAAGTCCCATCCTTCTTGGGTACTATAATGATATATGACCCACAAGGTGATGTGCTTGGTCAAATAACTCCTTGCTCCAACAGCTTCTGTTATTTTTTCTTCACTTCATTTAATTCTAGAACAATCTATCTATAGAACCCAAAATTTGGTAATGGGGAGTTAGGAAACAATTGTATCTTGTGCTCCACTTCCCTCTTAGGTGGAAACCATTTAGGCTTCTGGAAAACTCTATTGTATTCCTACAACAAATACTCTAATTTTTTTTTCTTCTCTTTTGTACATCCTTTCAATGTTGCCTTTACTCTTACCAATTCCTCCACTGGTTTAGTTTCTGTTAAGAAAAGAAATATATACATCTTACTATAACTAATCAACGTTTTAACTTGGATAACACTTACCAGAGAGATATTTGAGTTTCCTTTGTGTGCATTGATGATGTATGATTTCCCATCCTTTATCAGGTGGTATTGGTATTCTCTCCACATTCATATCACATCCTTTATACACATGTAGGGGATTCCGAACACTTTTTTACACCACACACATCAAGGGGTACTACATATAATTCCACTTCATGAATAAAATATACACTTATAGAAAAAATAATATTACATTGTTTAATGACTCTGATTTTAACATCCTTATTCACCCATCCTAATGGATATGGGCTTGGATGATCATGAACCTCCAACACAAGATTTTTGACCAAATCATTTTCTATGAGATTAGCTTCTGAACAAAAATTGATTAGAAAATATACCTTGGTCCTTTTGACTTGGATCTTAATATGGAAGAGTTTTTTCATATCCTTCTCTTCCTTATGATGAAGATTACTTAGATTCACCTCCTTCTACACTAAAGTGCAAAAAATATTCCCATCCACATCTGATATTATCTCTACCCGATTTCCTTAATCCTTGCCTAATAGATTCTTCTTCTTAACATCCTTCTTATGGTTCTTTAGATTCAAATTTGGATGTAGCTTCAAACATTTTTCCTTTGTGTGATGATCAATATTGAAATGGTTGTAGTGGTTGTTTAGATCCTTTCATTTATGTGTAGTGGCTATCGTATTCTTGTTTTTCCCTTTCCACCTCTTCCTACCCTCCTTAGAAGCTTCTTGGTGATACTTTTGTTCAGAACCACTTGTTTATCCTTTCTTATCGCCTATGTTCTCCAGACACTAATATTTCACATTGGCCTCATCAATGGTTCTGGGATTGAATATAATCACTTAATTTCACAAATGACTATGTAGATCCCCTAGATACATGAGGAGTACATCTAGGTTCTTGGGAGAGATACTCAACATGATCACCATATTTCTAAATTCGGTGGTGTACTCTTTCACACTCTTCCCTTGTCTCTACCTAAGGTGATTTCAATGGACCCATTGGTCCTCTACATACCTAATAGGGTAGAATTGGGACTTGATGAGGGTTTTAAAATACTTCCACTTAGTTACTGGTGGATTACCCTCCAACCTAAGTGTCTCTGTGTGGATTTCCAACCAAGTTAGTGCATGTAACTCTAGTTTCAATTGAGAAAATTAATTTTTATGCTCTTCATCTATATCATGGGCACTCAAATACACTTCTAATTGTTGTAACTAATGGTTCAACTTAACGACATTGATTTCACCTTGATAGGGATTTATATCCACTTTCACTTTTATTTTTAATAGAGGTTGTGAAGGAGTAATGATTTTGGAACTTGGTGTTGATATCCTCTCAACCCAACAGGTAGGTATCTTTTTATCTAGTGATTTCCTTACTATAAATCTAGTTAGCATCTCACAAAACAAAAATACACTACTGGAATATTCAACTCAAATAAAGATAGCAGAAGCGATACTGGAAACCAAATCATGCACATATAAACACCAACAATTTTGGGTAGATACCCCTGGGAAAACATCGGAGGGAAAACCAATACTAAGATGATTTTATTATGAATAAATCAGGGCTCCCATAATAGGCAGAATGTCCCAGTAAGAGAAATACAACTACGGACAAAACTAGAAAAGTTTGATCTGTTGTACGACCCAGATATACATACTTTTCAAGGTGTACGTGAATTTCCTTAAGCACACCCATGTATGCACACCTGTCTCCACTATGACTCGCATACATGAATGAAAGGACTGTATGAAAAGATACATACAACTCGACCCTTTCCCATGGATTCACTATGCTAAAACCCACTTGTCGTTTCCTCTATTCTCTTTTCTTTTTGACCTAATCTCTAGATGGAATTCCTTATCCACATATCAAAGATATATTTGAATCACAACCCTTCATGATCCAATCATCTCTGTGTTGACTCTCTCAAAACAAGTATCAAGTGTCTTCTCCTTTACCCTAGCCTTGATTTTATAATCTTGAGTTATAACCTAAACTTAATATCCAAAATTATTAATGGTTGAGATTACTTCTCACCTCACTTGAGATCAATGATTAAGATTAAATGATAATGTTAGTATTTACTTAAATAACTCAATTAATTCAATCAATTAATTAATAAAAGAACTTTACTTTAACAATTTCTTTAATTAAAGTAAAGTTACCAATATAGAAGGATTTAGATGGTTTCGACACGTCTAGACACATAGACCTATGTGGAAATACATGTCCAATGTTACCATGCATCAACACTCCCTCTTAGCGAGGAAGCTATTATGCACCACTTCAAGTTTGTCTCTAAAGAACACAAGCTTTCCTTTAACCAAGGGTTTGGTCGGAATATCTGCAACTTGCTCATCTATGGAAATATACTGAAGCTTCACTACTCCCTTTTGGATCCTATCCCAAATGAAGTGGTATATGATCTCTATATTCTTGAACCTATCATGGAATACAAGATTCTCTGAGAGTTTGATACAACTCTGATTATTGTATTATATCACCGTAGGCTCCAGCTTATGATCAAATAAACCTATAAGAAATTTTGTAATACAAATGGCTTCATAGATAACTATACGTTTTTCCATATACTTTGTCTCTATTGAACTGAGTGCTACATAAGTATGCTTCCCACTGAACCAAGTAATCACTGTTGATCCCAAGATGAAATAGCACCCTAAGATGATATTTCTATATATTGCACTCCTTTACAAATCTACGGTTGAGTATCCTTTCAAATACACTCCATTTCATCCAAGATACCTCAACCCATACTCCACTATACCTTTCAAGTACATGAGCACATGCTTCACTGCTATCCATTGCACCTGCCTTGGCTCCACCATGAACTGACTCAAGGTGTTCACAAAAAAACAAATATCTGGACTAGTGTTGACCAAATACATCAAGGACCCTATCAACTACCTATATATCCTGGGATCCACCAACTCTGAATTTGAGGTGATAAACTTATTTAGATTGGTAAAAATAGGTATATCCATCTGTATACAGTCTTCCATCTTGAATATCGTCAATATATCTATTGCATACTTCCCTTGACCGAGGAAGATCTCTCCTTATTCCTACCATACACCTGACCCAAATAAATAATGCATCAAACCAATGTCCTCCATCTCAAAATCAATAGCTAAATTTTCTTTGAACCCTGCAATAAGATCTTATGCACCTGTGAGAAATAAATCATCAATGTAAAAAACCAATACGAGTGGATAAAACCCAACACGTTTGAAGTACAATTTAGGATTTGCCTCACTCTTTGTAAATCCCATACTCTACAAGTAGCCATCAATCCTAGAATACCATGCTCTAGGTGCATGTTTGAGTCTGTACAAGGATTTATTAAGCCCGCAGACATGAGAATCCCTCCCATGTACCTCAAATCCCTGAGGTTGCTCTATATATACTTCCTCCTCAATGCTCTCATTGAGGAAATATGTTTTCACATCCATTTGATTTATCCTCCACCTCATAACTAAATAAATATAAGTAAGAGATCGAATAGAAACATATCTGACGACTGGATAAAATGTCTCCTCATAGTCCACTCCCTCTTTCTAGGAGAACCCTCTCACCACAAAACTCACCTTGAACTTATCAATGATATTATATGCAACATGTTTGATCTTGTAGACAGACCTAGAACTCACAACTGACTTCCCCTCCAGTCTCAACACTATGTCCCAAATCTCATTCCTCATAATAGAGGTGTACTCCTCTACCATGGCATCCCACCATACCTCTTGATTTGTTGCTTCCTCAAAACTGGAAGGCTCAACATCAATGATGCCACTCATAAGTTCCATATAGTTTGGAAAATTTCTCGGAGGCCTATGCTCTCTAATTGCACTCTTAGAAGCCTCACCAACATACCTCAATGTATGTAATATCCACCTGAGTATCTTGATCGAATGGAAGGTGCAAATTCCTCCTCCCCACTTGAATACTGAAATGATGACTACTGATCATCCTTTAGATATTGTTGCTCCATATCCTCTATCACTATTGATGACTCCTGAGATCTCCTAGATGCCAAGTTCTCCTCAAAATTGGCATATATACTCACAATTATCTTCTGCTGCATTGAAATGAAGATATTGTAAGCCTTTGGGGTCTCACTGTACCCCACAAATATACCTTTCTATCATGAAGGCTCCATTTGTTTCCTCTTCTCCATAGGTACATGGATATATACTAGACAACCAAAGATGTTCTAATTTCCTGTCTCTAGCTTCAGCCCTTAGAATGCCTCCTTTGGAGTCTTGTCTCCCAATATCCTATGAGGATTCATGTTCTACACATACATCTACTACTAGAATTCTGACAAAATCCAATGAATGTATGTCATTTTATCGACGCTTGTACGTCAATACATCAATGAAACGTGGCTACTATATCCGTTGGTTTAATTTAGTCAAATTATTTGACGAAAAGTGTATTGTTGGATATCCTACATTTGTAAGGACCAAAAAATTATTCATATATGTCGTTATTTCCAACATCTAGTCATTGGAATTATGATATCTACACTCATTGAATGTCTGACTGCTAAGTAGGATATATTTTTTAGAGGCTTCAGATATCCAACAGTTTGATTTCCATCGTTATGTCGATTATATGTGTCGGATAACCGACGGTCCCACAGTACATCCGACGACATGGTTGTTCATCTAACGATTGGTTTTGTTGGATATACAACAATCCTAACACAAGATATGCGTTGGATAATCGATGGTCTTGCATGACATATGATGACAATGTTATGCAACTGACAGTTGGTTGCGTTGGATATACAAGGATCCTAACGTATGATATTGTATGTTGTGTGTGTTGGATATCCAACAAACGTGCCAATATTAAAAAA
>JASDQU010737925.1:37349-50399 GCA_032191745.1 Picea mariana
TATATATTCCATTGTGGTTCACGACAAGAAGCTCGTTACATCCACAATAATCCCCACCGAAATCCAAAGAATATAGGAGGGTCAAGTATATTGAGAATATTTGGCTCATAAAGAGCAACATGTCGCATAGATGAGACTCGAACCTGGGTGGGGAGGAGAAAAATATCCACCCCAACTAATTGAGCTACAACCACTTTAATTTATATTATATTATATATTATATATTATATTATATTATATTATATTATAGATATTATATTATGTTTGTTCATATCTGGTCTTGAAGGACAAATTACTTGTTAACAAAAAGGTGCCAACCTCAAATAAGGTAACATCGTTAACAAATTCAAGGCTAATATTCTACCACAATTTGAGCATAAATGTATGCACACTTCAATGATAATATCATGTAATCTAATTGCTAGGTGTGTTATCACCATTAATATTTTCGTGTGAAATCAAGATTCTAAGAACTAGCGAGGTGCTAAATTGGTATGGAGGCGTGACAAACTAGAGGACAGGGATAAATCTAGCAGGAGGAGGATAAATCTGGCAAGGCACTAAGGTGATGGGACTCGATATGTCACAGATCGCGATCTCCCTAGAATGATGATCGAGGATCATTTCCAGGGGAGGAGTTGCGTGAAAGATAATTCTCGAAAGCGGGCTGAAAAATAAACCATAGTTTTCGGTTAGGACCACATGACACCACTGGGTGCATTTTGGGGCGAGAAGTGGGTTTCCCCAAATCACTTCCTCATGCCCCTAAAATTGAAAAAGTATATAAATGGAACTTCTTATTTATTTTATTATTTTTCAAAATACTAGAACATTTGAAAGTTGGCACGACCACCCCCATTCAACTGTAGCTCAATAGTACACAAAGTTCTCTCCATTTCCACTCATTTCCATGTATTTTTCATTACCTCCATGGACCCTATCATAACTTCAGTAACAGAGAAAGACCCTGCGTCAAATGAAGAATCCCTAATTGATCGAGATTCAAACGTTTTTTACACTGAAATCACCATTTCACCCATCTTTGTGTCCAAAAGTAATCTATATGATAATGTAGGAAATCATAAACCATTCCTTGAAGCAGTCCAGGCCACCATATTCCCTTAGGTTGTCGAAGTCTCTTTCCCTTTTCCCAAATTCATAGGTTGGTGTGCAGAGCAGTATTCACAGGAAGAGAAAGTCATCATGAATAAACAGGGGTTTGAGGTCCTATATAGGGTAGAGAGTCTATCAATTCGAGATTCCCTTGGCATACCAGATTATTTCTCCATAGTGTCTAAACCTTTCAATGAAGAAAATTTAATTAGGGTCTACAGAGAGTGTCCATCAGAATTCATATATATTTTTTTATAGACAATTTTCAAACTAGAACATCTTTCAAAGAGTTTGTCTTTACCAATGAATGTGAGTATAATGGTTATTGAGGTCCAATGGGTTTGTTCCCAGTTGAGTCAAATTTTAGGTTTATATAGTGACAAACATGTGGTTAAGGTCATGTTGGGTTTCCTTTTGACATTTTTTTATTCAGAGTCTGGTCTGTCATTCCTTTTCAGTTTACATCAATTCATAGCTGATAATATCCATAAACAACTAGTGAATTTTTTCTCTGTAAGACATTTAAGATATTATACCCATTTGCTAAAGATTTTCCTAGAAACAAATAAGAGATAATTTCCTGAAGCAACATTCATATCAATTGAATGTAAGAGGATTGCATTGCTCATCTTCATCAACAAATTCATGTCTAGGGTTTAGAGTTTGATATTCAACACCAGACTACCTAGAGTTCTGGATGACATGAGGAGCTATCTACAGCCAAATCCAGAAAATAGAGTGGGGGACCGAGTACTATTCATTCATTCAACATTAATCTAGGTTTATGGTTATCATGAATCCCCTTATCTGTTGCCTATTTTTCTGACCCCCAGAGTCTTTTCCCTTGAATTCATCAAGCAAAGAATCATGTATGAGACAGAGTATTTCCTAAAATTGCATAAAGCCTCCAACCTCAAATTCCCTTTTATCATTGGACCCTTCATTCTCAAAACTATATCATGCCTATCTCAGATTCAAGCAAAGCTGAAATAATTTGGTTTTTCATAGATATAGGGAAGAAGATACGATCCACATCAAATCATATCCAAAATAAGGCTGATGAACAAACATGCCCCTTATGAGCATGAACATTTTGAGGGTTTTGATAAGTTGGCAAATCTAGAAGTCTGTACTAACATGGAAGCAATATTGCAACCAACTCAAGCCCAAAAAGTGGAGGAAACCCTTCAACAGATTCAAACACAAAAATCTCCTCATAAACCGATATTCAAAGTCCCCAATGTTAGTTTTTACTGCAAGAGAAGCAGTTCATAGGCCATGGGAACCAATGACAACAAACTACCCCTAAGAAGACAAATATTACAAAGTCCCCACAGATAGCGGATTTAGAGGAGGAAGAGCCTAAAGAACAAGTGAATATGTATATGGTGGAGAGTGGTACTATCACTGTAGAATTTGAAAAGGGAAGAAAGCTCCAAAGTGAAGGCAACTCAAGAACCTTTAGTAGCAAAAAACACATCTTTGATAAGACATCTGGGGCAGATTATCAATCTAAAGAAGATTTGGCAAAACAATATGTTGAGAAAGGAAACATGGCTATGGGTGAGATGAGGGAGTTAGTCCCTGAAGTGGAAAATATTTCTCAGCACAAGTCTTCCCTATTCACAGTAAGGGATATTGATAAGAGGACCTTCAACATTGTAGTTGCAGATGAAGACAAAGTATCTAAGATCAAGATAAAGTATGACAACATCAATGCTCCAGACAAAGTCAAATTCCATAGGAATACCAATGATATGTTGTATTCTAATTACTTGAGTCTAAGCTTGAAGAATTGAAAGTTTTCATCTTATGCAATAAAATTGGAAGGGCAATTGAGGCAAGAAAAGGAATCCATCAAAGCTTGGCAGACTCAAGTAAAGAGGTTGGAATCTGAAGTCCACCAAGGGGTGAAATACTCATTGGATGAGAAGAACAAATTGATTCAAAGCTTAAAGAAGAAACTGAAAATGTCTGCCATAGAGAATCCACAAAAAAACAGAATTGGTTGCTCTAGAACAGGAAAATGAAACATTTCGACAAGAGGCATTGAACTACAAGGCTAAGACATTGCAGCCAGAACAAGAGAAGGTGAATTGGTCACAAGGACAAAAATAATTATTGAACAAAGATATAGTTGTACCTACTACTGTAGAAGTTGGGCCAAGCACTGAAGGACTTGTCCAGGCTATGTCACAAGCTAGCTTGAAGGTAGGATAAATCAAGGGGTTAAAAGGAGACATAGAGAAATTGAAGTAGGAAATGAAAGTAAAGGATGAAAGAATGGCTCAATTTCAAAAGGAGAATCAAGCCTTGCAGGAAAGGATAGACAAGATGAAAATAAGATTAAGAGGCAAAGGACTGTTGGAGGGAGCCAAACACATCATATAGGAATCTATAGCTGTTGAAACTACCAAGTTCAGATTGTATTTAAACTTCATCAATGATAAAGACAACATGGAAATCGTATCCAGAAGCAAGTGCACTATTGTGAATGAGACTCTAGCAAAGAAACCATCAGAGTGGGCCCAAAATGCCATAAACCTACTCAACTCCATCCCTACTACAGAACTTCCAACCATTGGAGTTAAATATAGAACTACATTGATCATTTGGGCCAAGAGGATTATTGCTAAACATAACCTATTGAAATCATTCCAAAACAAAGAAATACAGATGGAGTAAAGTGTGCAATAATTCAAGGATCTGTTTAAAGAACTGTTTATTAAAGGCCTCCCACCATTTTGGGATGGAAAAGGAAAATTATAGGATCAGGAAGAGTACAACGCTCGACTCACTCGATGCGGAATGGGTGACTCCAAATTTGAAAACCTGGAGGAAAACCTGAAAGGAGAAACCTTGGTTGAACATTTGATTATAGATTTTGATATTTTAAATCAATTCAAAACAATGAAGATTGGACTACCAGTCATGATATATGCCTCCTGCATTGACCTGGAGATCCTAATCAAAGAAATGATGATTATGATATCCCTTCTGACTTGCAATGAGAGGAGATAGTACAGCTGGGTAAGACAAGGTACAAATTTCTAGGGTCCATCAAATGATGTCTAGGTGTCACTGAAGATGGAAGATTAGAAAGAATACCAAAACAAAAACAAGTGGAAAAGGAAGGAGTTGAAATGTCAGAGGAGTAGAAGCCAGATCATCAAACTTTTCCTTATTAATCATTGTAATCAGTCCCAATACCGAAAAAATCATTTTCAATTATTGTAATCAGTTTTAGAAGATGAAACGTTTCATTTAAGTTATTTTAATTGGTCCCAATATCGGAACTGTCATTTGCAATTATTGTAATGAGTTTTAGAAGCTGAAACATTTCATTTCAGCTATTGTAATCGGTTTCAAACCGAAGTAACTCGAATTGTATAAGTATTAGGGGTTCCAAATGTATTAATGTTGGCATAAGTGCAAGGGAACAATTTTATCTATTCGGAACTTAATTTGTAATTTTCTGAAGCTGAATTGAATACACATGCAGAATTCTTGAAGTTTCCATTAAAATATTCTAATGGTGGTGGTCTGCTTTTTGTCTTCTCTCTTTGTAAGTATTTCATGTGTTTATGATTCCATTTACACTGTCTTGTTTTTAAATTTGATAGTTTAAAGGCCCACAATTCATCTTGTGATGCTCTTGGCTTAAGAAATTTAAATTGTGTTATGTTCTTCCTAACTAATTTAGAATTCATTTCATTAATGCTCCGATGCAGTTACTTGTTTTCTCCTTTCTTCTTACACTCTGCAAATTTCAATTTATAACTCAGATTCATCACCTCATTTATCCTTTATCCTCTGGAGAGTTCTAATGGCCAGTCAGTGTTTCTATTCATTTTCAAGAGTTTGAATCCATAGACCTAAGTTTCCCTGCCCTTCCTTGCCAACAAATTTATAAAAAAAACCCAAAACAAACAAAATCTAGCCATTGATTGCCAACGAAACACCAAGTGAAACGAGAGATCCCTCTTTGAGCTGAGAAGACTAGTACCCAACTCTAAATTTGTTTTGTAGGTTACCTATTTCGTTTGTTTTATCAGTCGAACAAATTTACAAAGTGCTAACAAGGTGGATAACCATTCAATACATAACTAATACATTCATACGTAGGTTGAAATCGACCTCAACATATATGTTGCAACAGAGTATGAAAACAAATCTTTGTGTTTAAAAATATTTGGGTTTGAGCCTCACATACTTTCCCTCTCATACACATGTCAAAAATATCAAGTATTAGAGTTGTATATTTCAATGCTCATATTCATAAACAAAGTAGTGCAAGAGGTCAAGTAGAGCTGGGCCTTTGTGCATTTTTTTGAAAAACAACGAGATATAGAGAGGTTATGAAAAAGGGTTCCTACTCAAAATAGAAAATAATGAATTAATCAGTTAATGGAGGTTGTAAATTCATAAATAGTCTTACCCTAGCCTCATATCAACCTAATTACCATGCAAACATCACACAATGGAAAGGAAATGCAAGATTCTTCCTTTCTTAGAGCTTACCTTGTCCATTTCACTTGGGTTTAGTGGGTTTGGTGTTGAATACATGGTGGGATCAACCTCCATTAACACATTGAATCCAAATGCACAATACCATGACCAAATTCCTTCAATGCTGGCCACATATACCAAAAAAACATACCATGCAAGATTTGCATTATTCAAAATAGTTCAATCCTTACATGCAGAGGAAAAAGTCTCATATAATGAGCAAAGGAACATTGAATCCAACCAATCCAAGATTCCAAACATTCAGAGGTAGGAAAGGGAAAGGTGCCCCCTAATGCCATAAAAATCCATGCAAATAATCTTGGGTGGAACCAATACTTTGACCTCCAAACACCATTAGCAACTTGAAAGACATTATCCAAATTGTTGAAGAAACTAGTCATCTAAGAATCCAACAAAGTATATAATTTCTAACTAATGTTTTGAGAAGCATCATGAATATAGAGTCAATGTCAAGCATCATGATCAATAAATAAGAGTCCTAGTGCAATTATTGCTCATATAAAGGACAATAATAAATCATTCAACCCATTTGTTTTACTTGCAAAAAAATTTGAAATCATAAGGCAATGATGTTAGAAGCATAGTACACAAAGTTATATCATCAAATTACACCATTTATGCCCTTAAAAAATAGAAATAAAAATCCACAACTATTCTACTACATACAATTCTTATCAAGAGATGGATTACCTATTTCGATTGCATGGAAAAATCTATAGTATACAACTTATTGACTATGAGATTAGAAACAAAATTTTATCCAATAGTTTGATGATAGGAGACTCAAAATTCAAGGATAAATAAATTACTAAAGATTCTCATATTCACATGGTTCTTCAATATGGAGAAATGGATCTTGATTAGATTCTTTTGCACACACAATAAGAAATAGGTGTTGTGAGAAATCAAATAGCTCAGAATAGTTGAGAGATCAAACTACAAACACAATTAATTGTGGGTGACCATTTTTTCAAGTATCCACGTGTGGGGAACAAATAACTACACACACAATATATTGTGGTACTATTAATAAGGATCAATCTCATTCTCCTACATATTTTGTATATGGTGTGCTCAATATCTGCGGATTTATAGTTTCTCCAGGTATTACCAAGCTAACATGTATCAGTTACAATTACTATGTTGCAAGAATACAATAGAACACATAAAACTTGATGGAGGGATCTCTTTGCTTGTTGAAAACAATACTCATAGAACCTTGGTGTTGTTTATCCTCACAATGATTGTAAAGAAGGAAGCTCCACACATTATATCTACTAATTGCATCACCCTCACCAATATTGACATGGACCCTTATGCAAAACATACCACATGCAATTTTCCTCAATCAACACCTCAACCTCTACCAAAGGACATTCACTCTAAAAATTCAACTATTGATATGATGTTGCTATTATAGTTTTTTTTTCATCGTCACTATATGTTTGACACAACTAAAATGTAGTTTTTATGGACTCACAAGCATGTGCATAAGTATTCGGGGAACAACACATTATTATTTTTTGCTACATTTTCGAAGTAATGGTGTTCCTAAAATAAGAGGAAGTCTTGGATAATTTTAATCTAAAGTGACATGAACTTATATGACACAAGAAACCACAGATCCCCAAGAGCATGAATTCCCAAGGTGCACGTCCCATGAGGGTGCACACATAGAGAGATAACGTTTTTTTTTATCAGTAAATTTACACAATTAACCTTGAGATGCATACAAGTAGTTAAGTAGATAGAATTCAATATTTTTTTATAATAATGTAGACCATTTTCAAAAGGTTATATGAATGCCATTTCCTCATGAATAAATAAAGAAATATGTTTTGATTTCTTTTATGTTCTATCTCATTTCTTATTATTGGATTTTTCTTTGCATACATTGTTAGTTTTCAAATGTTATGAACCTTGTGCCTCATCAACTAAAAATTTGTGTGAGTTAGTGAGAAAAAAATGAACTAGTTTTGTGGAGGTTTTTAACAAAATCACTCACCAAGGTGAAACTAACAACATTGGGGAAGATGCACAAGTTGAGGCAGTCCAGAGGGATAGTCAACTTTTTCTATAAATAGGCTTATGTATGGAGTTGTGTTGGCAGCCAATTCAATTTTTTCTATTGTCCTATAAGCTGCCTACACCTATGTCTTCCGAACTTCAAATTGTCATTGCATTTTGCAAATAGACGACACTTTCATTTCTTGCGACACTTGCAAATTTGTCTTCGTTAAGTTTTCATGACTGTAAGCGTGAAAACATCTCCTTTTGAGGTCACTTTTCGATCACTATCTGAATTGTCATCATCTTATTATCGATATTCTCTATGGCACTTACCTTTGGTTTATCGCTACGTGGCTGAAAGGATTTTCGAACTATGCCTATTTGGACATTCTTATATTTGCATAACTTGATTTTATTAAACTTGTGAGGCATTGAGCATATAGATTTATATTTATTTTTTAGGACTTGCCTAAATCATTGATGTTTTGGATTGTATAAGGGTTATGGTTTAAATTTTGTTTTTATATGTATAATGTGATCCTTATGATAATTTTTTTATGGCTCTTGGCTTGTCAATTTTTTGAATTCGATCGGCACAATGGTTTTTAAACATTGGTTAAGTATTTATGCAATAGCGCATGGTTAGCGTTTGGTGTTGGTTACATGTTGAATATTCATGGTTTAAAAACTATAGTTGTTTTGGTGTGTTGGCATAACACTCACCATTTGATTCTTTGGTTGGCCAAATGATACGGTTTTGAACTATGCTATGATTATTTGAACAGATTTGGAATTCGCCAGTTGTACTTTACCATAACTATTATGCATGGCGGTGAATAACTCGACCACCCTCGCATGCACACATTAATGCTTCCCCCCTTTCATCATTCATTGTTGATAGACCGAATGACTCTGCTCCTGTGCATTGGTGAATTCGACCCAAACCCTTACCATGTTCTCACACCATGGCCCCAGTCGTGAGGGCTGAACCCAATAGAAAGCAGGCTCTGTTGATGTTTGACAGTGCCCACAGTGACCTCGAGGAAAATGGGTGGCTTCCATTTATACAAAAATTTGAAGGTTTTAACCTCTGCATAGCTCTACAATTTGCCCTGACCTTTGATGGCTGTCAAGCCAAGGTCGACGATATTCAATTGGAAATTGATGAACAGTTTATCAGTCATGCTACGGGTCTGCCTACCGTTGGACAACGATGGTCCAAAAATTGCAAAGTAGAGGAGGTCCCATGGACATTGCTCTTCCAGTCGCGCAAGTTTACCTCATGTGATAAAGGTATGCCCATGAACATGCTCAAACAACATTGGCATGATTTATTGATGATAATCAAGTAGTTTATCACCTGCGAAGGTCGGTATGGGTTTGTATTCCTACATCAACTACGTTTGCTTATGGTTTTCATGGGTTATCAGCTCAATATGCCCTATTATTTGCATAGAAGCCTGTTTAAAATGTCAAAGAAGTACAAAAGAAATCAAGCTGATAGTAGCCTTTTTCATTATCGGCTGGTTAAGCTTATTGTTGTCTGTCATTTGATTCTACACGGATATTGTTGGAGCAATTTCATTGCTCGGAATGATTTTGAGGATTCGAACCCTCCATAGGTTGAAAAACCTGTGGTGAGTGAGGAGAAGGCTGTACCCCCAGTACCCTATAGTATTCTGCTACCAAAACCCTCGGCTGACCTTCCTACCAACCTACCCCACACTGTGACTAAGAGTGTTGAGGCTGTTAAGCCTATAGGCAAAAAGCACAAAGAAAAACTCACTGCAAACGCCAAAGGGAAGAAGAATGCCCATTTGATTTCATGAATGGAAAGAAATAAGCCAAAACCCCCTGTCGAGCCTAACCCTATCGTGTTGAGTGAGGACTCTGATTTGGAAGTGGAGCGTTTCTTGGCTAGTGAATATCCCTACTCGAAGGGTTTGTGTGCCAAACCCTCATATGACTTTGTGTCAAACTTACCCCCCTGCCTACAGGACGACCCTAACTACCCAGGCATTAAGCTGTCTTGTGAAATCCCCGGTCATTTATCCAAACCCTCTCCTGCTCTGTCTAAACCTACAGTGCCACCCTGTGATCAATGCAGCTCATGGTTAGAGAGATATTATCTGGATGTTCCTATTCTACAGTCAAGAATTCACTCTTTGGAGGACCAGGTTGCACTGCTTACTAGTCAAAAGGCTAAGTTACAAGCCACTGATAAGAAAAAAAGGACGACAGGCACTCCATCTTGTTTAAAAATGTGGAATCATCCACAACTGTCGTGAATTCTAAGTTGGCATAATTGAACAGCCTTCGTCATCACACAGGTATATTTTATCACTTGTTTATATAACCAATTCGAATTCGGTTTTGAATATCTCTGTTCATTTCATTTGAATGGCTCTGTTACATGGCTTGCATTCTATACATAGCTTTGCTTTGACTAAATGGAAGTTCGTTTTCCCAGTTTAGCTTCGATTGGCTTTTCATCGATTTGATTGATCTTGGTGTGGATTTGATTTGTTCGATTGAGTTAAAATGGATGCTCTACTGTCAATTAAAGTCGTTTGTATCCATTCATGACAGGAAGTGTTTCTCATATGCAATCTTGAACACAATCACATTTTGATTCGATTTTGTTATGATGTATATGCTATGATTGGCAACAATTTTGATATGTTTAATTGTTACGGTTTTATGTCCCATATGACTTTCGACCAACAGGAATACAATTCATATCATTTTCAATGTGACTCTGTACAAACACACCCAAATCGTGAATAGATTCAATTCATAACGATTATGCTAAAAACCCAACCGGTTAATTCACGTTGGTTTATTGTTAGCTCGACCATGTTATCAGTTGGATTCGCAATGGCAATGGATACTCTGTTTGAATTTGATTCATAGAACGAGATTGACTATATCCAGATTCATGATTTATTTCTATATTAAACTCAGTCGTGATTTGTTTTGATTATTTGCCCAGTGTGCAATTGTCACTTCTGTCAATTTTATTATGGTTGTGATCACCATTGATCAAGCCTGTCTATTGAATGTGCGAGGATCAACGATCAAAATTTATGACAAATTCTATTTGAATGATGCTTTTACGTATAATTTCATTTACCCATAATTGAAACAGTCTTTCTATCTTTGAATTTGATTAAACGATATGAATATTTTGCTATATTGTTATGGCTATAACAAGTGGAAAATGGTTGTGTTGGATTAGATCGTATCGCATACGATATGACTCATTATCGTTTTCAATTGGATATGAAACAGTCTTGTCATTGTTCGACCCAATTTTATGGTAACAGTAAAACAGAGTATTCCTACCCCTGTTTTCGATTGAATCACTTTTGATTCTATTTAATGTTGAAGGATAAAATCATTTGAATCTTGAGTGATTCGTTTTAAATAATCATTAGAAGATAATTGGATTTAATTCTTTTAAAAGATTTGATTTGATTTCAATTCTGATCCTGTATGTTATTTTAGACTAGCTACAGAATCAGATGATTCTGTAGCTAAGTCTGTAGGATTAGATTTTTATTGTTTTGCTAATAAAATATCTTTCTAACTTGTTATTTTTGGTCTATTGCAGATGAATTCGAAATTGCAGTGGATTTGATGAGGAGTTAGAGGATATTTGAAATATTTTAGTTTCATTTTAGATCTTAGTTTAGTTGATCTTGGGAATATCTTCCCAGATTATGTAAACAGTTTGATACTATCCACATGGAGGTTTTACCCTGTGGGAAGACTTATAAATACTTATTATTTTTGTGTAATAATCATCCTCATTCGTGGGAGAACAAGGATATGGAATTTTAATACGGACTGAGGCAGAATTTGGTGTTTTGTTATAGCTTTAGCTTCTCATGATATCAATATTTTGTTTCATGTTATGTATATCAATTTGTATTTGGTTAATGACTACTTTTGCTATCTTAATCTTTTGCAGTTGATATAATTTAAACAATATAATCCATATGTGATTTCTTCCAGTGTTTAAAAAAAATAGCAGTTACTTGATTCAGTTTGTGAATGACAGATTTCTCTTCTTCATAAATTGAATTATTGAATATAAGTTTTTGCATAACAGGTTTCCCTTATTGCAGAGATTTATAAATCATATAATTGTTATGATTTTTTATGTCTTGTTTGTCATGTAAACAACTCAAAGAGCATTGCAGCCTATCATTTACGAAAATCTTCTGGATCAACCGGTGCGATTTTCCTTGCTCCAACCAGCTTCGAAGTCATCATACACAGGACAAATCTAGAGTGTTTCCAGGTTTGTTGTTTATTTGTTTAGTATATTTGTTAGTATTTTTTAGATATATGTGTGTTTAGTATATTAGATCGTTTGTTTTCAGTAAGTTTTATTTCTTGTTCATAAAATCATAAAAATAAAAAAATACCTCTAGCTGTCTTAGGGCAGAAAGAAAACGAGTTTTACAAGTTTTATTCAAATATGCAAGTTGTAGATATTGTATATTTGTGAATAAGTTGTAATTCAATTAGTAATTCAACAGTTAGTTATTAGAGTTAGTGTAATAGTAATTAGTAGTTTTTATATAGTTAGTTAGATTAGTTAGTTTAGATTAGTTTTCTCTTTGGTTTTCCTAGGACCTTAGAACGGCCAACGGAGCCGCTAAACCCGTCAGGGTTGTTCATTCCAAACAGCTTGGGTTATTAGACAACCCCGGACCGGTTCCACTCTCTCAGTTGACGGACGGTCAATTTTGCCCGTCAACAAATGGCGCTAGAAGGAGGGCTGAACTAAATTAATGGCACAAGGTGGTCGCAAGACTCCTCCCCCCCCCAATCGCTCACCTATAGTGACTAGAAGCCATTCACAAGATAATATTCCCCTTCAAACAACAACTACTTCAACCGAAGATCTGTAGATCACAATTGAGCCAGAAACCCCTAATCCTACAGGTGGTGATCTCCAAGAGATCGTTCGTCAATCTCTTATCAAAACACATAGTGCCTTAGCCAGTTTGAGGTGACCAAACCGTCCATGGGGTCAACCTTTGGATTTCTCTGAACAATTGGGTGACATTAACCTCACACTGAATCCTCCAGATCCAAACTTAAATCCTACTGCAGGAGGACTTGGGATACCTCCTTCACCACCTCCCTCATCTCCTTCCTCTTCTGGAGGAGATTCCTCTTCTGATGAAGGCAACTCACCTTCTCAGCCTTCCACACCCACTACCCCAATGGAAAATCAGAACAACCCTGCTAGACCCTGGTTGGACCAGGATGTTGTAGCTGTACCTGGAGCCCAACACCCTTTACCTAAGCACTTGGAGAAATGGCTTCCCAAGTTTGATCCCGATTCAAAACAAATAGATGAAGATTATATCAAAAAATTTA
>JASDQU010737925.1:52062-96937 GCA_032191745.1 Picea mariana
GACTGTGAGAGAAAGAAGATGAAGTTACAACGGGTTTTGCTGTAGGTTGCATCCCTTCATTTTATGGATAATAATAAAAGAAGGACCTGGCAATTTCTCTGGTGGACGTATCCCACACTGGGTGAACCACGTAAATCTGTGTCTCTCTTGTATTGTGTGTCTTCTGTGTTTTTGTTTCTGCATTTGTTTTATTTTATTGCTCCGCGGTCCTGTTTTTCTAACACTCATCAAGAATGGTGGAAACAAAACGTCCCTCGGGTGGAGTCACCATGTAAGCTAAGGGAAAGGATTTGGGATAACTTACCAAAGTGTCGTTAGGGTATGAAGAAGATTCAAAATATTCCTCGACATTAATGCCAAAATTTTATAGTGCAAGTTTTAGGTTGGGAAAATCCTGACCCAACCACAAAGTAAGTGCTACAACTTGGGAATACTACACTCAATGTCACCTCGATGTAGGTGCCACACTTCAAGGGTGACTAGCTTACTCTAGGGAGTTGATCCGAGTGACCTTAGGGGGATTGAGAAGGATATGGAGAGAGATGGAAGTGGATCCCTTTGAGGTAAAGTCTAAGTGGGATGAATGTTACAAGGAAAATCTCTCTATGGCTAGGGAAAACAAAAATAGAAGGAAACGACTGCATAAATCAAATCTATTCTCAATTATGCAATATAAACAAATATTCTAGAAAGACAAGATAAAAGGCCTACCTCGTCCAAACGTTCGATGAAGTCCACTGTTGAACACTTGACCCAAAGAACTATACCTGCAACTAGTCCTCAACAACCAAGCAAAGCAAACATATTGTGATAATATATGATGTTAGCATATTCAATAGCATAATCCATTAATATACATAACAAATAGGCCCATGGAATAATAATTAAAATATTTTCAAGATATAAATTAGATGAGAAAAGAGTATTTATAATAATATATGATCAGTAAAAGTGAAAAAGTTACAGACTTCCATGTCCCCAGGGTTCGGAACTGAGAAACTAAGTTCCTTCCAGCTGGGCCTCCACCACTTCAATCCTCCACCAAAGGCAATCTCATAGAAGAAAGACAATGAAGTTCTCAGTCAATAAGGAAAGAGCTCGGGGGTTGAACACTATGTTCAGACTTAAAGGACAAAGGGACGCAGACTCAATATGAAGTGAATAATTTCTCTAGAGTAACTTTTCTCTCAAAGTTGAATTCTTTCTCCTCCTTTTCCATAGCTAGGAATTGGCCCATTTATTGCCTTCAAATGGAACTGAAGGGCCGAGTCAGAATGTTTCTAGTATATGGAAGGCCAAGGATCATATATCTCCTATTGTGACATGGAAACCCAACACCATTTTTCATTTTTTGGGCACAAATCCTGATGTACGCATGTTGTACTGGTGCAACCTGCTTATACGCATGTTGTATAGTAGGCAAGGTGCGTACATGTGGAAAAAAAGTATTTTTAGCTTTGGGATTTGCAAAAAGGGATGAAAATTTTGCATAGGGAAATGGAAAAAGGACCTCTATGCAATATTGCATAGGCTGAGGCAAATATTTCTATAACAATGAAAGGTGGGAAGAGATGCCTTGTAAGTCAAGTAATTTCTTTCCCATAGGTATAGTACTTCTCCAAATGATTGTACCTACATGAGACACAAGAAAATACACTTTGCAATGATATATGTTAGTTGGATCAACAAGTTAAGCTTACTATCCCTAAATTTCAGCAATAGATGACAGTTTATATCAACAAGTAAATGGTATTATAAGATGCTCAATAAGTTCTAAAGATCAAGTATAAAATAAAAGATAAAGACTATCTAAACTCAAGATGAAAAGCCAATATTATAGCAAAAAAAGACAAGGATGTTGTAAACATTTGTCTCTAGCAAATTATATCAACCTTATGGCTGTAAAATTCAATGTATTATAGAAAGAAAATCAGCCATTGAAATCCCCTCAAATGTTTCCAAAACGTGTGCTCGACCAAGGAGAGTTTTGTTCCTAATGTCTGCACCTGACTGCTAAAGGGAAAAACTAGCCCAACTCAAGTTTTGGAATGGTTTTTTTTTTGGTTATTTGATTTTGTTGGTTAGTTGGAGGATTGTGTTGGTATCCAATTCAATTTTTTCTATTGTCCTATAAGCTGCCTACACCTATGTCTTCTGAACTTCAAATTGTCGTCGTATTTTTCAAATAGACGATATTTTCATTTCTTGCGACACTTGCAAAATTGTTTTCGTTAAGTTTTCACGACTGTAAGTGTGAAAACTTCTCCTTTTGAGGTCACTTTTCGATCACCATCTGAATTGTCGTCATCTTTTTATCGATATTTTCTATGGCACTTAACTTTGGTTTATCACTATGTGGCTGAAAGGATTTTCGAACTATGCCTATGTGGACATTCTTATATTTGCATAACTTGATTTTATTAAACTTGTGAGGCATTGAGCATATAGATTTATATTTTTTATGGCTTTCCTAAATCATTGACTTTTTGGATTGCATAAGGGTTATGGTTTATTTTGGGTTTATATATATATAATGTGATCCTTATGTTAATTTTTTTTGTAGCTCTCAGCTTGTCAAATCTTATGAATTCGATTGGCACAATGGTTTAAAACTTTTGATTGAATATTTATGCAATGACGCATGGTTAACATTTGGTGTTGGTTACACATTTAAAAACTATAGTTAATGGCGCGTTGGCATAACACTCACCGTTTGATTCTTTGGTTGGCCAAACGATATGGTTTTGAACTATGCAATAATTGTTTGAACATAATTGGAATTCGCCGGTTGTACTTTTCCATAACTATTATGCATGGCAGTGAATAACTCCACCACCCTCGCATGCGCACATTAATGCCTTCTCCCTTTGATCGTTCATTGCTGTTAGAACAAATGACTCTGCTCCTGTGCGTTGGTGAATTCGACCCAAACCCTTACTATGTGCTCGCACCATGGCCCCAGTCGTGAGGGCTGAACCCAATGGTAAGTAGGCTCTGTTGATGTTTGACAGTGCCCACAGTGACCTCAAGGAAAATGGGTGGCTTCCATTTATACAAAAATTCAAATGTTTTAACCTCTGTGTAGCTCGACAATTTTCCCTTGCCTTTGATGGCTGTCGAGCCAAGGTCGACGATATTTAATTGGAAATTGATGAACAGTTTATCATTCATGCTACGGGTTTGCCTGCCATTGGACAACGATGGTCCAAGAATTGCAAAGTAGAGGAGGTCCCGTGGACACTGCTCTTCCAGTCGCGCAAGGTTACCTCATGTGATAAAGGTATCCCGTGAACATGGTCAAACAACATTGGCACAATTTATTGATGATAATCAAGCAATTTATCACCTGTGAGGGTCGGTATGGGTTTGTATTCCTACATCACCTGCGTTTGCTTATGGTTTTCATGGGTTATCAACTCAATATGCCCTATTATTTGCATAGAAGCCTGTTTAAAATGTTAAAGAAATACAAAAGAAATCAGGCTGATAGTAGCCTTTTTCATTATGGGCTGGTTAAGCTTATTGTGGTCTGTCATTTGAGTCTACACGAAGATTGTTGGAGAAATTTCATTGCTCGGAATGATTTTGAGGATTCAAACCCTCCATAGGTTGAAAAACCTGTGGTGAGCGAGGACAAGGCTGTGCCCCCAGTACCCTATAGTATTCTTCTACCAAAACCCTCGGTCGACCTTCCTACCGACCTACCCCACACTGTGACTAAGAGTGTTGAGATTGTTAAGCCTATAGGCCAAAAGCACAAAGCGAACCTCACTGCAAATGGCAAAGGGAAGAAGAATGCCCGTTTGATTTCATGAATGGCAAGAAATAAACCAAAACCTCCTGTTGAGCCTAACCCTATTGTGTTGAGTGAGGACTCCGATTCGGAAGTGGAGCGCTTCTTGGCTAGTGAATACCCCTATTCGCAAGGTTTGTGTGCCGAACCCTCATATGACTTTGTGTCAAACTTACCCCCCTGCCTATAGGACGACCCTAACTACCCAGGCATTAAGCTGCCTTTTGAAACCCCTGGTCATTTATCCAAACCCTCTCCTGCTCTGTCTAAACCTACAGTGCCACCCTGTGATCAATGCAGCTTGTGTTTAGAGAGATATTATCTAGATGTTCCTATTCTACAGTCAAGAATTCACTCTTTGGAGGACCAGGTTACATTGCTTACCAGTCAAAAGGATAAGTTACAAGCCAATGATAAGAAACAAAGGACGACAGTCTCCATCTTGTTTAAAAATGTGGAATCAGCCACAGCTGTCGTGAATTCTAAGTTGGCATAATTGAATAGCCTTCGTCATCACACAGGTATATTCTATCACTTGTTTATATAATGATTTGATTTCGCCTTTAAATAGATCTATTCATTTCATTTAAATGGCTCTGTTACATGGCTTACATTCTATACATAGCTTTGCTTTGAC
This sequence comes from Picea mariana, assembly GCA_032191745.1. Taxonomy (NCBI): domain Eukaryota; kingdom Viridiplantae; phylum Streptophyta; class Pinopsida; order Pinales; family Pinaceae; genus Picea; species Picea mariana. The sequence goes on from JASDQU010737925.1 coordinate 56,493, forward strand.
TAAATGGAAGTTCGTTTTCCCAGTTTAGCTTCGATTGGATTTTCATCGATTTGATTGATATTGGTGTGGATTTGATTTGTTTGATTGAGTTAAAATGGATGCTCTGCTATCAATTAAAGTCGTTTGTATCCATTCATGACAGGAAGTGTTTCTCATATGCAATCTCGAACACCATCACATTTTGATTCGATTTCGTTATAATGTATATGCTATGATTGGCAACAATTTTGATATGGTTAATTGTTATGGTTTTATGTCCAATATGACTTTCGACCAACAGGAATACAATTTGGATCATTTCCAATGTGACTCTGTACAAACACACCCAAATCGTGAATAGATTCAATTCGTAACGATTATGCTAAAAACCCAACTAGTTAATTCGCGCTGGTTTATTGTTATCTCGACCATGTTATCAGTTGGATCCGCAATGGCAATGGATACTCTGTTTGAATTTGATTCATAGAACGAGATTGACTATATCCAGATTCATGATTTATTTCTATATTAAACTTAGTCATGATTTGTTTTGATTATTTGCCCAGTTTGCAATTGTCACTTCTGTCAATTTTATTATGGTTGTGATCACCATTAATCAAGCCTGTCTGTTGACTGTGCGAGGATCAACGACTGAAATTTATGACAATTTATGTTTGATTGATGCTGTTATGTGTGATTTCATTTACACATAATTGAAACAGTCTTTCTATCTTTGAATTTGATTAAACGATATGAATCTTTTGCTATATTGTGATGGCTATAACAAGCGGAAAATGGCTGTGTTGGATTAGATCCTATCACGTACGATATCACTCATTATCGTTTTCAATTGGATATGAAACAATCTTTCCATTGCTCGACCCGATTTTATGGTAACAGTAAAACAGAGTATTCTTACCCCTGTTTTCGATTGAATCACTTTTGATTTGGTTTAATGTTGAAGGATAAAATCATTTGAATCTTGAGTGATTCGTTTTAAATAATCATTGGAAGATAATTAGATTTAATTCTTTTAAAAGATTTGATTTGATTGCAATTCTGATCCTGTATGTTATTTTAGACTAGCTACAGAATCAGATGATTYTGTAGCTAAGTCTGTAGGATTAGATTTTTATTGTTTTGCTAATAAAATATCTTTCTAACTTGTTATTTTTGGTCTATTGCAGATGAATTCGAAATTGCAGTGGATTTGATGAGCAGTTAGAGGATATTTGAGATATTTTACTTGCATTTTGATTTGTTAGTTTAGTTGATCTTGGGAATATCTTCCCAGATTATGTAAACAGTTTGATACTATCCACAGGCAGGTTTTACCCTGTGGGAAGACTTATAAATACTTATTGTTTTTGTGTAATAATCATCCTCATTCGTGGGAGAACAAGGATATGGAATTTTAATACAGATTGAGGCAGAATTTGGTGTTTTGTTATAGCTTTAGCTTCTCATGATATCAATATTTTGTTTCATGTTATGTATATCAATTTGTATTTGGATAATGACTACTTTTGCTATCTTAATCTTTTGCAATTGATATAATTTAAACAATATAATCCATATCTGATTTCTTCCAGTGTTTAAAAAACATAGCAGTTAATTGATTCAGTTTGTGAATGACAGATTTCTCTTCTTCATAAGTTGAATTATTGAATATAAGTTTTTGCATAACAGGTTTCCCTTATTGCATAGATTTATAAATCATATAATTGTTATGATTTTTTATGTCTTGTTTGTCCTGTAAACAACTCAAAGAGTATTGTAGCCTATCATTTACGAAAAGCTTCTGGATCAACCGGAGCAAGTTTCCTTCCTCCGACCAGCTTCGAAGTCATCATACACAGAACAAATCGGGAGCGTTTCTAGGTCAGTTTGTCGTTTGTTTAGTATATTTATTAGTAGTTTAGTTTAGATATAATTTTAGATAGATATATATGTGTGTTTAGTATATTAGATCGTTTAATTTCAGTAAGTTCTATTTCTTGTTCATAAAAGTATAAAAATAAAAAATATCTCTAGCTGTCTTAGGACAAAAAGCACATGAGTTTTACAGGTTTTATTTAAATCTKCCAGTTGTAGATATTGTATATTTGTGAATAAGTTATAGTGCAATAAGAAGTTAGACAACTAATTAGTAGAGTTAGTAGAAATAGTAATTAGTAGTTTGTATATAGAATAGTTAGAGTAGTTTATATTTAGTTTTAAGTTTAATTTATTTAGTAGTTTGTTTTAATTAKATTAGTGTATTAGTTTGTTTTTATTTATTGTTTGTTAATTTAGTTTGTTTTATATAGTTAGTTAGATTAGTTAGTTTAGATTAGTTTTCTCTTTGGTTTTTTTAGGACCTTAGAAYGGCCAACGGAGCCGTTAAACCCGTTAGGGTGGTTCATTCCAAACGGCTTGGGTTATTAGACAACCCCRGACCGGTTCCACTCTCTTAGTTGACGGACGATCAATTTCGCCCGTCAACAAATGACGCTAGAAGGAGGGCCAAACTAAATTAATGGCACGAGGTGGTCGCAAGACTCCTCCCCCCCCAATCGCTTTCCTATAGTGACTAGAATCCATACACAAGATAATATTCCCCTTCAAACAACAACTACTTCAACCGAAGATTCGTAGATCACAGTTGAGCCAGCAACCCCTAATCCTACTGGTGGTGATATCCAAGAGATCGTTCGTCAATCTCTTATCAAAACACATAGTGCCTTAGCTAGTTTGAGGTGACAAAATCGCCCGTGGGGTCTACCTTTGGATCTCTCTGACATCAGAGAACAATTGGGTGACATTAACCTCACTGTGAATCCTCCAGATCCAAGCTTAAATCCTGCTGCAGGAGGATCTGGGATACCTCCTTCACCACCTCCCTCATCTCTTTCCTCTTCCAGAGGAGATTCCTCTTCCGACGAAGGCAACTCACCTTCTCAGCCTTCCACACCCACTACCCCAATGGCAAATCAGAATAACCCTGCTAGACCCTGGTTGGACCAGGACGCTGTAGTTGTACCTGGAGCCTAGCACCCTTTACCTAAGAACCTGAAGAAATGGCTTCCCAAGTTTGATCCCGATTCAAAACAGATAGCTGAAGGTCATATCAAAAAATTTATGTTAACCATCAGACTCCGTAATGTTGAACATGAAGATGTTGTCTGTAGGTTGTTCCCTTACACTTTTGAGGGTAATGCATCCACTTGGTACTTTGCCCAACAACCCCATACCATAGTGTCTTGGGAAAAGTTTGAGTCATGCTTTTTGGAAAAGTTCGGAGATGGTAAACCTCCGGAAGTCTTAGTCATGGACCTTTCAAGATTAACAATGAAACCGAAAGAAAAAGTTAAATATTTTAATCAAAGATTCTTAACGCTTAAAAATCGAATCCCAACAGATTCTATGCCTGTTGAGAGTCTTGTAATAGCTTACTACACTAAAGCTCTACATCAAAGTATAGCTATTTGGGTAAAACGATCGAAAAAGGCCACGTTGTTATAAGCCTTCGAGGATGCTACCCAGATTGAAAAAGACATACTTAGCCTTAAGGAATATTCTAGCAACGAAACTGAAACTAGTTCTTCTTCCAAAAAGAAGATTGAAATTCTCCCTAGATTTACTCAAAGCAAAACACAACCTGAAAACTCTGATTTGGAAAATTTAACTAAAGTTGTTCAAAAACTGTCTAATCAAGTTATAGATTTAAAAAGGTCAACTGAAGAAGATTCCTCGAGTAAGGGACCCTACAAACCCCCTCTCCGAAAGCCTTTTCCTACCAACCGACCTAACCTAAACCCCGAAGGCTTAAATCTAGAAATCTTGCAATGTGCTCTTCAGACAATTCTAGAAGCCCAAGATAACTTGATGCCCCTTGATGTTCCTCAGGAGGTAGTTGAACAGAAAACAGTTCAAGAAGAAGAGTCTTCTCCAAACATCTTTGGACACTTCTCGGATAACATCTTTCAAGCCAACTTCGAGACTGTTCACCCTTATAACACTAGGAGTAAGACAACAAATAAGCCTTCTACCGAGAACACTACAACTTCACCTCCAAATCCATCTAAATCAGCAGAAACTAAACAGAGCAATGTCAACCCTAAATTAGATTATGATGTTGTTGAAGATCTTAAAAAATTAAGGGCTAACATTTCTATTTATGAGTTGTTGAAGTTTCCATTTTTGTTACAGAAAATGTTGCAAAATATTTCAGAGAACGACAAGAATGGTAATTCAATTGGTAACAAGGTTGTGCAAAGCAAAGTTCCGCAGAAGACTTCCACTAAAAACAATCCTGATCCTCAAGATAAAGGAAGCCTTCAGGTAACCCCTGTAAATAATGTAAATAGTGTAGATAAAGTAGCATTAGAAACTGCGAGTAATAAGCCACAAGCTACTACTCTAAGCACTCGTAAGAATGTACCTCCATTTCTTTTAACTTTCGAGATTTTCAACAGAAATGTGCATAATTGTATGGTTGACTCAGGAGCGTCATCTAATGTGATGACTTGGTCTGTCTGCCAAAAGATTAACGCTGAAGTGTAACCATCTTCTTTGAAAATCATACAACTTGATTGGACAAATGTTAAAGTTATAGGCGAACTAAAGAATGTATTGAATAGATTATCATCTAACCCAAAGGTTCATCAAGTTATTGATATAATTGTGGTAGATATTCCAGAAGTGTATGGTCTGTTTTTGAGCAGGGACTGGTCGGAGCAGCTACATGGCTACTTTGCAACAGACTGGTCTCACTTATGGCTTCCAGAGAACGGTAAGCCCAACAAGATCAGGGTGAATCGTGAGCGTTACCTTAAGTTCACGGTCACAGATTTGAACGACCCTAATGAACCGTACACACCTCCTGCTAATTCACCCGAAGTCTAAGGGATGGACACCTTCTTCGAAAATTTCATGGCTGAAGTTTCACCTGTCATCAATCCTGAATAGCAGTCCGAGATCATAGCATATGTGCAACCAACAGCTTCTATGCAACAGTCTCATGAGCCCGATGGAAATCAAATTTGGTCTCTATATTTCGACGGTTCTAAGTCTAAAGAAGGAGCTAGTGCAGGCTGCATCATTATCGATCCGGCAGGTAACAAGACATTAATGGCTTGTAGACTAGAATTTGAATGTACTAAAAATACTGCAGAATATGAGGCTTTACTGCAAGGTCTCAGAAAAGCCTTGGATATGGACATTCAAAACTTGGTTGTATTTGGCGACTCTGAAATAGTGGTTAGACAGGTAAGGGACTCTATACACTGTCTTTCCCTGCATCTCAAAAGTTACTAGTCTGAGGTATGGAGTTTAATGAATAAATTTTTCGCTTTCAATATAAATTCCATTCCTAGATTAAATAATGCCGAAGTAGATCTACTAGCTAATGTAGCCTTTAAACTTCTTCCTGCAGAAGGATTGTACCCAAATGCATTTTCCATCGAGCTATTGTTTCGACCATATGTTCCTGACAATATCACAAACTGGAGAGTATTTGACGATGATCAGCAGATCATTAACCTTTTGCACATGGAAGAAACCTTTCAAGGCGCAGTGATAGATGAATGCACGCACGATGACAATTTGCACAATTTTACGGTAATACCTGATCCGAAATCTCCTAAAGCTCTGTCAGACATGGTAAATTCCCTACCCAAATCCATAGTCAGATTAGAAAAGTTTTATGATTTTGAAGATAAATTTAAAAAGACGGTCAATTGTAAAACTAATAGTTCCTCTTTGTTTTATGAAAAAGTCAATTTAGGAACTAGTGAAAATCCTCAGTGTATTAACTTAGGCTTGGGATGTTCTAAGCAAGATAAAGCTGCTTTTGTTAAATTGTTTAAAGAATTTAAGGATGTCTTTGCATGGACATACGATGATCTCAAAACATTCGATCCTAATATCATACAGCATGTCATCCCAATGAAGCCCCAAACCTTACCCTTCCAACAAAAGCTGAGGAAGATGCAACCTAAACTTGAACTGACTGTTCAAAAAGAACTAAATAAACTCCTAAGTGCTAAAATAATTTTTCCTGTTAGGCACACTCAATGGGTTTCCAACCTCGTCCCAGTGCGGAATAAAAACGGGGAAATTCGACTTTGTGTCGATTTCCGAAACCTTAATAGAGCGTCTGACAATGACAACTATCCTGTCTCTCCCATGGAACAGATCCTTCAACAGGTATCTGGTTCCGAGAGGCTATCCTTACTGGATGGTTTCTCTGGATATAACCAAGTCCTGATGTCTCCGCCAGACCAACTAAAAACTACCTTCCGTACCCCGTGGGGCACTTATGCTTATCGTAAAATGCCCTTTGGATTGATTAATGCTGGTGATACCTTTCAGAGAGAAATGGACATTGCTTTTAGAGGCTTAATCAATCACTCTGTTGTAGTTTACTTGGATGACATGACCGTTTATTCTAAAAACAAAGACGATCATCTAGCTCACTTACGAGCCGTTCTGCTACGATGTCGTAAATACGACATTTCCTTGAACCCCAAAAAGTCCATCTTTGCAGTTGAACAGGGTAAACTCCTAGGATTCATTGTGTCTAGTGATGGGATGATTATTGACCCTGAAAGGACTCAAGTCATCACTAAACTTCCCCCACCTACATCAAAAAAATCCATGCAGTCTTTCCTAGGCCAGATTAATTTCGTGAGAAGATTTGTCCCCAGTTTCTCCGAAATGGTCAGGCCTCTACAAAAATTGATTAAGAAAGACACCCAATATCACTGGGGACCCACAAAAAACCAAGATTTTAATGCCATAAAGAAGGCCATAATAGATGCTTTGTCTCTCATGAGCCCTGACTTCTCTCAAGATTTTACACTCTATACTTTTGCCTCTAATTGTTCCTATGCCGCAGTCCTAACTCAGAAGAATTCCGAGAACAACGAAGTACCCATCGCCTTTATGAGCTCTGCTTTCAAAGGTGCTGAACTTAACTACCCAGCGGTCGATCCGCAAGCCTACGCTATTTTCAAAGCAGTTAAACACTTTCGGTCATATCTTTTGAAGTCAAGGATGAAAGTTATTGTCCCCTACCCTGCCGTAAGGAACTTGTTAGTGCATAATGAGTTAGGAGAGAAGAGAGCCAACTGGGTCACCTCCTTGCAGGAGTATGAATTAGAGATCACCCCAGCTCAGATCGTGAAGGCCAAGGGTTGTGTAAATTGGTAGTTGATTCAGAAACTGGACAGCAAGAAGATAGTGATACGTCAAACCTAGAACAACGCGACCAAAGTTTAATTTGTTGTGCACAAAACCTCATTAGTCCCTAGTACAACGATATTAGATTCTGTCTTGAACATGGATCAGCACCCTGTAACCTTGACCTCGCCAAAAGAAGAGCGTTGAGACTAAATTCCACCTCCTTTCATCTAGTCAACGGTATATTGTTTCGTTAGAATTTTGACGGCGTACCGATGTGCTGCCTCGAAAAAGACGAAGCAGAAAAAGTCTTGCTTGAGTTGCATGCAAGAGAAGCTGGTGGTCACTTCGATGGTGAAACCACTGCTCATAAGGTTTTAAGAGCTGGTTACTACTGGCCCACACTTTTTAGGGACACCCATGTCTTGTGTCGTAAATGTATCATCTGTCAGAAAGCATCGGGGTGGTTGCAAAAACCAGCCTTTCCCTTGCAACCCGTCTCAGTAGATTCTCCTTTCCAGCAATGGGGCCTTGATATCATAGGTCCTATCAACCCTCCATCCTCACAATAGCACACATATATTGTGATAGCCACAGACTACTTTACACAATGGTCCGAAGCTGCTGCGCTAAGAACTATTAACACAAGTCAGGTGATTGCTTTTCTGAACTCGAACATTATCACCCGTTTCAGTATCCCTGACTATCTAGTCTTTGATAATGCTTCATAATTTTCTTCTCTTGAGATGAGCAAGTTTGATTTGGAGAAAGGAATTAAGATGAAGTATTCTGCTAGTTACTACCCCCAGGGCAATGGCTTAGCAGAATCAACAAACAAGAACTTGATCAAAATTATCAAGAGAACCGTGGCTGCAAATCACAAGAATTGGCACAATGCACTGCTGAGTGCACTATGGGTTGATAGGGTAACACCCAAAGCCGCTATAGGTAACTCCCCCTTTTTTCTTGTTTATGGCAGAGAAGCAATTCTGCCACCTCACATTCTTCTTCCTTCACTTCAGTTTTCACAAAAAGTCCAAGAAGAAGATTGTCCCCCTCTTGAAAACTGAATTAACGCTTTGATGAAGTTAGAAGAAATAAGAGCCCAAGCTAAGCGCAAATTAGATCAACATCAACAATTGATTAAAAGATGGTTCGATTCTAATTCTGCTTCTGATAGAAATTTTGAAGTAGGCGATCTCGTCTTAAAGTGGGACAAACCACACGAAGGAAAGGGTGAACACACCAAGTTTCAAAACTTATGGCTTGGGCCATTTCTAATTGCTGAAAAGTTGGGTCCTAGTTCCTTCCAATTGCAGAACCTCGAAGGGCAGCTTGACACCTACCCGGTGAATGGCCAAGCCCTGAAAAGATACTTTGCTTGATAACTACCCTTGTATATTATGTAAATATTTCATTTTTGTTTGCATTTTTTTTCTTTTTCTTTTTCTCATTTGTTTTCCGTTTTGATTTTGATTTGAATTGATCAGTTTTTTGTCTTTTTGAAAAATATGCATACCTGTGCACTGAGCCATTCAAACAAAGACGATAGAAAAATTTCTTCGCTGAAATAACTTCTGAAAGTTTATACGAACATCAATGATATATTAAAAGTGATAAAATTTTGTGTTTGAAAGAAGTTTACTGATTTCAATCTCTGAGCAAAGTTTGTCATGATCATCTATTATCTTTTTACGCTATCCCTTTTCCGTAAAGGAATGACTCAAAAGATGTCTCCCTGTCATAGGAAGTTGTTTTTATAAATAAAACATTTCTGGAGCTAAATAAAGGACAGTGTTAAAAAATTCTGATGAGGTCTGAAAAAATATGTTAAAAAAAAAATCAATACTATCAACGTCACCCCGCTCAGCTATCTACAAAAGAAAAATAAAATAAATTATGAATAAGAGCTGTGGGAAATGCTTGTAAACCCACCAGGATACTGAATAGGTCTGCTGGTAGTGGGTAAATGCATGCATGGTGCCAAGACAACTTCATCGGGGTACTGAACAGGCCCGCTGGCAGCGAAGCAATGTCGGGTACATGAAAATCTGCAAAAAAAATAAAATATGAGAAACCTCTTCAATGTCCTTTATTTTGATCTAGAACTTCTTGACAAGATACAGATGTCAGAGTGGGTTAAATGGAAACCCTGTCGAGGCTATGGACGCCTGCTGGCAGCAGTGGCCATGCGAACAATATTGAAGATTTTATCTTTAATACCATGACTTGCTGATCTTAAGACTGTTATCGGTTTTCATATTTTAAAATACTGCTGGAAAAGATGGTAAATGATGATGTTTGTACGATTTTCTGGCGTTATTTTGAGTTGAAATTTTCTTTGCTGTTCTAATCTGAATTTAATTCTTTTGACAGAGATAACTACTTCTCCCAGTGTATCACCATTGTTGGCAGCCAATTCAATTTTTTCTATTGTCCTATAAGCTGCCCACACCTATGTCTTTTGAACTTCAAGTTGTCGTCGTATTTTTCAAATAGACGATATTTTCATTTCTTGCGACACTTGCAAAATTGTTTTCGTTAAGTTTTCACRACTGTAAGCGTGAAAACTTCTCCTTTTGAGGTCACTTTTCGATCACCATCTGAATTGCCGTCATCTTTTTATCGATATTTTCTATGGCACTTACCTTTGGTTTATCGCTATGTGGCTGAAAGGATTTTCGAACTATGCCTATGTGGACATTGTTATATTTTCATAACTTGATTTTATTAAACTTGTGAGGCATTGAGCATATAGATTTATATTTTTTATGGCTTGCCTAAATCATTGATTTTTTGGATTGCATAAGGGTTATGGTTTATTTTGGGTTTTTATATATATAATGTGATCCTTATGTTAATTTTTTTTGTAGCTCTCGGCTTGTCAAATCTTATGAATTCGATTGGCACAATGGTTTAAAAGTTTTGATTGAATATTTATGCAATGATGCATGGTTAACGTTTGGTGTTGGTTACACGTTTAAAAACTATAGTTAATGGTGCGTTGGCATAACACTCACCGTTTGATTCTTTGGTTGGCCAAACGATATGGTTTTGAACTATGCAATAATTGTTTGAACAGAATTGGAATTCGCCGGTTGTACTTTGCCATAACTATTATGCATGGCGGTGAATAACTCCACCACCCTTGCATGCGCACATTAATGCCTTCCCCCTTTGATCGTTCATTGCTGCTAGACCGAATGACTCTGCTACTGTGCGTTGGTGAATTCGACCCAAACCCTTACCATGTGCTTGCACCATGGCCCCAGTCGTGAGGGATGAACCCAATGGTAAGCAGGCTCTGTTGATGTTTGACAGTGCCCACAGTGACCTCGAGGAAAATGGGTGGCTTCCATTTATACAAAAATTCGAAGGTTTTAACCTCTGCGTAGCTCGACAATTTTCCCTAACCTTTGATGGATGTCGAGCCAAGGTCAGCGATATTCAATTGGAAATTGATGAAAAATTTACCAGTCATGCTATGGGTCTGCCTGCCGTTGGACAACGATGGTCCAAGAATTGCAAAGTAGAGGAGGTCCCATGGACACTGCTCTTCCAGTCGCGCAAGGTTACCTCGTGTGATAAAGGTATGCCCGTGAACATGCTCAAACAACGTTGGCACGATTTATTGATGATAATCAACCAGTTTATCACCTGTGAGGGTCGGTATGGGTTTGTATTTCTACATCACCTGCGTTTGATTATGGTTTTCATGGGTTATCAACTCAATATGCCCTATTATTTGCATAGAAGCCTGTTTAAAATGTCAAAGAAATACAAAAGAAATCAGCCTGATAGTAGCCTTTTTCATTATGGGCTGGTTAAGCTTATTGTGGTCTGTCATTTGAGTCTACACGGAGATTGTTAAAGCAATTTCATTGCTCAAAATGATTTTGAGGATTCGAACCCTCCACAGGTTGACAAACCTATGGTGAGCGAGGACAAGGCTGTACCCCCAGTACCCTATAGTATTCTGCTACCAAAACCCTCGACCGACCTTCCTACCGACCTACCCCACACTGTGACTAAGAGTGTTGAGACTGTTAAGCCTATAGGCCAAAAGCACAAAGCGAACCTCACTGCAAACGCCAAAGGGAAGAAGAATGCCCGTTTGATTTCATGAATGGCAAGAAATAAACCAAAACCCCTTGTTGAGCCTAACCCTATTGTGTTGAGTGAGGACTCCGATTCGGAAGTGGAGCGCTTCTTGGCTAGTGAATACCCCTATTTGCAAGGTTTGTGTGCCAAACCCTCGTATGAATTTGTGTCAAACTTACCCCCCTGCCTACAGGACGACCCTAACTACCCAGGCATTAAGATGCCTTGTGAAACGCACGGTCATTTATCCAAACCCTCTCCTGTTCTGTCTAAACCTATAGTGCCACCCTGTGATCAATGCAGCTCGTGGTTAAAGAGATATTATCTGGATGTTCCTATTCTACAGTCAAGAATTCACTCTTTGGAGGACCAGGTTGCACTGCTTACCAGTCAAAAGGATAAGTTACAAGCCACTGATAAGAAACAAAGGATGACAGGCTTCATCTTGTTTAAAAATGTGGAATCAGCCACAGCTGTCGTGAATTCTAAGTTGGCATAATTGAACAACCTTCGTCATCACACAGGTATATTCTATCACTTGTTTATATAATGATTTGATTTCGACTTTAAATAGCTCTGTTCATTTCATTTAAATGGCTCTGTTACATTGCTTACATTCTATACATAGCTTTGCTTTGACTAAATGGAAGTTCGTTTTCCTAGTTTAGCTTCGATTGGATTTTCATCGATTTGATTGATCTTGGTGTGGATTTGATTTGTTTGATTGAGTTAAAATGGATGCTCTGCTGTCAATTAAAGTCGTTTGTATCCATTCATGACAGGAAGTGTTTCTCATATGAAATCTCGAACACAATCACATTTTGATTCGATTTCCTTATAATGTATATGCTATGATTGGCAACAATTTTGATATGGTTAATTGTTACGGTTTTATGTCCCATATGACTTTCGACCAACGGGAATACAATTCAGATCATTTCCAATGTGACTCTGTACAAACACATCCAAATCGTGAATAGATTCAATCCGTAACAATTATGCTAAAAACACAACCAGTTAATTCATGTTGGTTTATTGTTAGATCAACCATGTTATTAGTTGGATCCGCAATGGCAATGGATACTCTGTTTGAATTTGATTCATAGAACGAGATTGACTATATCCAAATTCATGATTTATTTCTATATTAAACTCAGTCGTGATTTGTTTGATTATTTGCCCAGTTTGCAATTGTCACTTCTGTCAATTTTATTATGGTTGTGATCACCATTAATCAAGCTTGTCTGTTGACTGTGCGAGGATCAACGACCAAAATTTATGACAAATTCTGTTTGATTGATGCTGTTACGTGTGATTTCATTTACACATAATTGAAACACTCTTTCTATCTTTGAATTTGATTAAACGATATGAATCTTTTGCTATATTGTGATGGCTATAACAAGTGGAAAATGGTTGTGTTGGATTAGATCGTATCACATACGATATCACTCATTATCGTTTTCAATTGGATATGAAACAATCTTGCCATTGCTTGACCCGATTTTATGGTAACAGTAAAATAGAGTATTCTTACCCCTGTTTTCGATTGAATCACTTTTGATTTGGTTTAATGTTGAAGGATAAAATCATTTGAATCTTGAGTGATTCGTTTTAAATAATCATTGGAAGATAATTAGATTTAATTCTTTTAAAAGATTTGATTTGATTGCAATTCTGATCCTGTATGTTATTTTAGACTAGCTACAGAATCAGATGATTTTGTAGCTAAGTCTGTAGGATTAGATTTTTATTGTTTTGCTAATAAAATATCTTTCTAACTTGTTATTTTTGGTCTATTGCAGATGAATTCGAAATTGCAGTGTATTTTATGAGCAGTTAGAGGATATTTGAGATATTTTACTTGCATTTTGATTTCTTAGTTTAGTTGATCTTGGGAATATCTTCCCAGATTATGTAAACAGTTTGATACTATCCACAGGCAGGTTTTACCCTGTGGGAAGACTTATAAATACTTATTATTTTTGTGTAATAATCACCCTCATTCGTGGGAGAACAAGGATATGGAATTTTAATATAGACTGAGGTAGAATTTGGTGTTTTGTTATAGCTTTAGCTTCTCATGATATCAATATTTTGTTTCATGTTATGTATATCAATTTGTATTTGGTTAATGACTACTTTTGCTATCTTAAACTTTTGCAATTGATATAATTTAAACAATATAATCCATATTTGATTTCTTCCAGTGTTTAAAAAACATAGCAGTTAATTGATTCAGTTTGTGAATGACAGATTTCTCTTCTTCATAAGTTGAATTATTGAATATAAGTTTTTGCATAACATGTTTCCCTTATTCCATAGATTTATAAATCATATAATTGTTATGATTTTTTATGTCTTGTTTGTCCTGTAAACAACTCAAAGAGTATTGCAGCCTATCATTTACGAAAAGCTTCTGGATCAACCGGAGCAAGTTTCCTTCCTCCGACCAGCTTCAAAGTCATCATACACAGGACAAATCATGAGCGTTTCCAGGTCAGTTTGTCATTTGTTTAGTATATTTATTAGTAGTTTAGTTTAGATATAATTTTAGATAGATATATATGTGTGTTTAGTATATTAGATCGTTTAATTTTAGTAAGTTCTATTTCTTGTTCATAAAAGTATAAAAATAAAAAATATCTCTAGCTGTCTTAGGACAAAAAGCACATGAGTTTTACAGGTTTTATTTAAATCTACCAGTTGTAGATATTGTATATTTGTGAATAAGTTATAGTGCAATAAGAAGTTAGACAACTAATTAGTAGAGTTAGTAGAAATAGTAATTAGTAGTTTGTATATAGAATAGTTAGAGTAGTTTATATTTAGTTTTAAGTTTAATTTATTTAGTAGTTTGTTTTAATTAGATTAGTGTATTAGTTTGTTTTTATTTATTGTTTGTTAGTTTAGTTTGTTTTATATAGTTAGTTAGATTAGTTAGTTTAGATTAGTTTTCTCTTTGGTTTTCTTAGGACCTTAGAACGGCCAACAGAGCCGTTAAACCCGTCAGGGTGGTTCATTCCAAACGGCTTGGGTTATTAGACAACCCCAGACCGGTTCCACTCTCTCAGTTGACAGACGGTCAATTTCGCCCGTCAACAGATTGTTTTACCAAGACAGTAACATGGTTGTGTTGGAAAAATTATATGGATGAGGGTCCTTCTTGGATGGTGGCACAAAAATGACAGACAAGTGCGATAATAGAGTATAGAACAGAAGGAAACAACGAACCGTTCAATGAATACTCTGTTGCAAGAAGTTTAATACTTAAAATATCATTTCAAGACATTATACATGTATCAAAAACACAATTACTCCCACATGTTGCAATAGAAACAAGCCTTCACCAAAGCATTAGATTTTTTATAGGTTGCATATCAGTGAAGACAAGTTATACAGTAGCTGAAGGAAATGAAATGTACTTCACACAAATAAAAAAAATGCATTCAAGATAAGATAAAAACACATGTAGATTTGGAGAAAAACACTGTCATCAATAGTATATTCACCAGGTAGAGAGATTTAATCCATGAATAGAATAGGTTCAACCAATTTGATGTATTGATCTTATTTTCCCAAAAACCGAACCCTCAAAACATACAAAAACTGCATATTTATCAAAGTTGCAAAGGCTCTTGTCCATCTAGGACTGAGGCTTAACTCTACACTACCAATTGTAAAACAACTTATTAACTTAGCTAAAAACACCACTAGAGTATATTAAGGTATACTTCAATCTTGACTTAATAAAAAAGAAGCGGTTCATATCACACACAAATGACCACTTATGATGCCTTAATCTAAAAGAGTCTTGAACTTAAATAACTAAAACTGCTGTTAATCATAAACCAAACTAATGCATATGCTGAATTGAATTGAGTCTTTGATAGAACTAAATAGGACTGATAGAACTAGATTCCGAGTCTAGTACATGTGTACATGTGCACTGTTGGAGGCCACTGGGAGATAAATGGTGTGTTGGTAGCTTCTTCAAATTATCTCCTTTAGAAAGCATCAAGTCTTATGGTGTTTCTTTTGGAGTCTTTGATATTTCTTTTGCAACCTAGAGTATAGTTTCTCCAATTCTTGACTATGGTGTTGCAAGGATTGGACCTGCAGCTTCAGTTTATGCACTCTTTGACTGTCATCAGAATTTTATGTCTTGACCATAACCAACCCTTTCTTATTGTCTTTCTCTATTTAAATAATACTTTAATGTAGATGATCAATGTGGATAAGCCACTTCAGAAATTCGACGTTCAAGAGATTTTGAATGAAGAGTATAACTATCTCCCAAATGACCAAAATCATGAAGTCATTGACCAATTCTTATCGCTAAGAAAATCCACCAGAGATTAAAACTTTAATCATTTTAATATTTCGAGACTTTGGGTGCTCTGGCCCTTCGACACTCCAATACTTCGAAGCTGTGAAAATTTGGGGAGCCATGTTTTCTCTGGTTAAAAATATCTCGGAGTGACAATATCGCGGAGTGACATGGAAACCACTTCGACAATTTGGCATTCGAAGCTCCGTGGAACTGTGTTTTCTCTGAATTAAAATCTTGAGGAGTGATGTGACAACCTGAAATGAGTGCCACATGTCATCTAAAATCAATTGACATGTGGCATATGATGTCAGTTGAAAAATAGTTTATGAGAAAGGGGCTTCGACACTTTGAAAATTTGGGGCTCTGAGGAACTGTGTTTACTTTGGATTAAATTCTCTCGTAGTGAMAATATTTCAGAGTGACACGGAAGCTTGTTTTCATAATTGATAACGTGTCATAAAAATTAGAGTGACATGTGTCACCTGAGCGTAGATGACRTAGCCAAAGTACCAGAAATGAGTTCCACGTGTCATATGAAATCAATTGACATGTGGCATATGAAACGTCAGCTGAAAAAGACTCCGACACTCCGACATTTTAGGGCTCTGTATTTTTTCTAGATCAAAATTTCCTTGATGACCAAACTCACAAAGTGATGTGGCAGTGAGGATCCACTTCGACAATTCGGGGATCCAAAACTTCGAGTCTCCGACACTTTGAAGTTTTTTAGGATTGAAAAACTAACAATCTTGGACACCCAAACGCCGAAGTCCCAGAGTAAGACTACATATTTCTTTGTGGTTTAAACCCCTCATGATTTTAAAGCTCTGAATGCACAAGAGTCGTTGATATTATTTGACTATCGGATCTCGACCATAAAAAAATTTAATTTCTTTGTTGCTTATAACCTAAGACCGGAATTTGTTGCTCTGGATTGATGTGTCTTTCTTTTGGATGTTTCCCTGTGCATATAAAGGACTTGGTTGACCTGCTGCATGCTCAATAAATGGTAAACATGATGACATATGTTTCAAACTCAAACTAGAACATGTAATCGCCTTTCAAGAAATCAAGACAACGTTGAAAAGCAAGTAAATACTAGTAGGGGCCATTGACACTGAGTCATTAAATCATGGAGAGTAAACTTAGAAAACAACAAATAAAAATCAGACTTGATGGATGTATATGGTGAAGGAGGGAAAGGGAAGGGGTGCATACCTAGTTTACAACATTGGCTCCAATTGGGGATAACAATTCCACGTGAGGTGCTAAGAACAATAGATCAAGTGCCTTACCTCTCGAAACCTCACTCCCACTTGTTGTAACTTACCTCTACTTCTATCTGTCAACCATATATATCTCTCACTGTCTCTCAATCATGCATCCTTGAAATTCAAAACTGAAGCTAACCCCAATGCATTTGTTGGGCTATGGAGTCTTTATTCACACACAAACTAACTAATCGAATGCAAACGAAAAAGGAAAGAAGCTATGGTACAAGAGGGAACTTCCCTTAGTATTTCAAGAAAAATAATGTTTTAGGAAGCACCCATTTACTGGGCCTTTGAAAATCTCAGTATCATCCAGATTGTGTAAAACAAATGTATTATTGTCCAGAACCTCAACCACCTTAAAAGGACCAAACTAGAGGTTATCGAACTTACCATTCTTAGACTTATCATCCCTTATGGCATCCCACCTCAAGACCAGGTCGCCTTCTTGGTTTACTTGTCAAAAGATGATTTGATATTTCTCTACTATGCCTCAATTATTTGATTCAGTGCTTCTCTTGTTTGTTGAACCTCTATAATCTGAAAGATTCTCCTCTGGATGTCATTTGGCTCCTCAATTTCTTTCTGTAGGAATTTTAGAACTGGTAGGACGAGTTGCGTAGGGAATACAACATCTATCCCATAGAATATCTAAAATGGTGAGGTTCCCAAGGATCTCTTGGTGCTGATCCTATCATCCCACAAGGCATACTTGAGTTTAGAGTCTCAAGATTTCTTGTTTTTCAGTCAAAAATTTCTTGATGATCCTGATGAGATTCTTGTTTGATGACTCGACCATCCCATTCCTCTGAGGATAATAGGGTGTGGAATGTGTCAAGGCGATGTTATGGCTAGCACATAAGACAATCATGGCTTTGAACTTGAATGCCTAGGCATTGTTTGTTATAATATTTCTAGTGCAGCCGAACCTAGCAAAGATATTGTCTTCCAAAAAATTCATAATCACCTTGTTACTAGTATTCCTAGTGGGCACAACCTTGATCCATTTGGTAAAGTAGTCAATGGAAGTGATGATCCACTTGTGTTGCCCATTGGAGGGTGGATTTATCTCACCTATGAAATCTAATCCCTGTCACTAAAAGGGGCCACTAGTAGTGATAGGTTTTAGGGGCAGTCATAGTAATTTTTGTTTACCTGCCCTTAGGATCTTGAATGATGTTTTATTACTTCGTTCCCAAGCAACGACACCAGAAGATGTTGGTCCTAAAGTCTACACATGTTTGCTAAAGGGAAAACCTAGGCCACCTCAAGTTTTGGAATGGTTTTTTTTTTGGTTATTTGATTTTGTTGGTCGGTTGGAGGGTTGGTTTACCAAGACAGTAACATGGTTGTTGTTGGTTGTGGAGCTTAATTATATTCCAGATTCAAAGGTCTTTGTTTTTAGCCGTGTTTATACCCCATAAAGACTTTACACCCCAGAAAAATGTATACTCTTCCACGCAGGGGAGTGCAGAGGGGGGTTACCCCCTTTGCGGGGTCTGGGGGGGATATCCCCCTAGCTGGGTGGTCTAGGGGCAAGAGGGACCCCAAAAGAAAAATTTCCTTGAAAATGTATATTGTAATTTTATTCTAAATCTGGACCATTCATTATAAGGTTGCAGATCTAACAATATAAATTATGTTAGGGTTTTTTTCCCTAGAAGGAAACCCTCTTTTTTTAGGGAAATGTATTGAGGCTAAGGAAGTTATCGAATATTGTATTCTGAGAGAGGAGACTGTGCGAGAAATAAGAGGAAGTTACAACAGGTTTTTTGTAGACTGTATCCCTTCATTTGCTGGATAATAATAAAGGAAGGACCTGGAAATTTCTCTAGTGGACGTAGTCCACACTGGGTGAACCACATATATCTGTGTCTCTATTGTATTGTGTATATTCTGTGTTTTATTTCCACATTTGTTTTTTTTTATTGCTCCGCGATATTGTTTTTCTAACAACTAGTATCAGAGAAAAAGGTAACTCGCAGGAAAAGAGGGTTCCTGGTTCGAGTGGGAGCAATGTCAGAAGATGGAAAGTTTAGGGTCAAGAAATTTAACGGCCAAAACCACCAGTTATGGAAGATGCAAATGGAATATTATTTATATCAAAAGGATCTATTCCTACCATTGCACGGAATAACAAAGAAGTCAATGGCTATGAAGGATGAAGAATGGGAGATGCTTGACATAAAGGCTCTAAGAACGATACGGCTGAGCCTGGCAGCGTCCGTGGCTTTCAATATTTCGAAAGAAAAGAAAATGAAGGGTTTGATGGATGCATTGGCTAAATTGCATGAAAAAACCTCGATGTCCAATAAGGTATTTATAATGAAGAGATTATTTAATATAAAGATGTCAGAAGGTGGGTCTGTTGTAGATTATTTAAATGAATTTAATACGGTTACTAGTCAACTAAGTTCCGTAAAAGTGAACTTTTATGATGAGGTTAGGGATCTTCTAATCTTGTTCTCATTACCAGAAAGATGGAACGACTTGGTCATGGCTGTAAGTAACTCTGTCTTTGGTTCAAATACTTTAAAATTTGATGATGTTGTTGGTGTTATCCTTAGTGAGGAAATGTGACAGAAAATCATAGGTGAGACATCAGGTAATGCGTTGAACATGTAGAACAGGGGAAGACAAAAGGATAGAGGAAAGGGATCAGGGAACTGCGTGAATTCTAGGAAGGGCAGATCCAAATCCATACTTGGAAAGATAGAGTGCTAGAATTGTGGCAAGGAAGGACATCTGAAGAAAGACTATAGAGCTCCAAAGAAACAAAGAGATGGACAACATGAGATAAATCAGGTAGAAAATGTAACAGGTGATGTGTTACAAGATGCTTTGATTCCTTCTATAGATAATATTTCTAAGTCTTAGGTGGTATATTCAGGGGCTTCATTTCATGCCACACCCCATAGGAAACATTTTCTATATTATGTTCAAGGTGATTTTGGACAAGTTCTTTTGGGTGATGATGCACCATGCAAAATTTTTGGAATGGGAAATATAAAAATAAAGCAAAACAATGGAAACCAATGGTTGTTGAAAGAGGTAAGACATGTTTCAAATCTAAGGAAAAATCTAATTTCAACAGGATAGTTGGCAAGTGAAGGTTGTATATCCATATTTACATATAAGACGTGGAAGGTCATTAAAGGATCATTGGTGATAACAAAAGGAGAGAAGGTAGGTACATTGTATTTATGTACTCGTAGTACTGAATCTTATATCTCTTTAGCTTCTACAAGAGTGGATACAACACTGTGGCATCATAGGCTTGGACACATGAGTGAGAAGGGGATGCAGATACTTCACAAAATAAATTTGTTGCCAGATCTTAAACAAATTGATTTGGACTTCTGTGAGCATTGTGTTTATGGAAAACATAAGAGNAGAGAGTCAGATTTCTCAGAGTCGGAAAAGAAAAGAAGAGTGAAAGGTTAGAGCTTGTGCATACAGATGTATGGGGACCAAATAATGTATCATCTCTTGGTTTCTCTCGTTACTATGTTACTTTTATTGATGATGCAACTAGAAAAACTTGGGTTTATTGCATTCAACAAAATCTGATGTTTTTGATACTTTTAAGAAATGGAAAGATTTGGTTGAGAATGAGACAGGAAAAAAGTTGAAGTGTCTCAGATTAGATAATGGAGGTGAATATTGCATCAAGGAGTTTGATGATTACTATTCATACCATGGGATTCATAGAGAGAAGACAGTTCCAAGAATACCACAAGAAAATGGCATGTCAGAAAGGATGAACCAGACAATCATGGAGCGTGCAAGGAGTATGAGATTGCATGCTGGTTTACCCTTACAGTTCTGGGTAGATGTTGTAGATACTACTGTTTACTTAATAAACAAAGGACCTTCAAGCTCTTTGGATGGTAGAATTCCAGAGGAGGCATGGACATAAAAAAAGGTAAAATATTCTTTTTTGAAGACTTTCGGTTGTGAAGCATTTGTCCATATTGATAAAGAAAATAGAACAAAGCTTGAGGAAAAATCCAAGAAGTGTACCTTTATTGGATATGGTGTTAATGATTTGGTTATCTCTTATGGGATTATGAAAATAACAAAATCATTAGGAGTAGAGATGTCATATTCAATGAGAAGGTCATGTACAAAGATCAGTTGCAGGGAAAGAAGCAGGAACATAAATTCCAAAGGAACCAAAAAATCAAAATGTACAACAATGGGAGCAACAGGTACCTCAAAATCTTGCAAGTGTAGTTAGAAGATATACCAGGTTAAGTATACCCCCTGAACGATACTCTCCTTCATTGTATTATTTATTGTTGACTGATTCTGGTGAACCAGAATGTTATGAAGAGGCAATGCAAGTAGACACAAAAAAGAAGTGGGAGCAAGGCATGAAGGAGGAAATGAATTCCTTGGTAAATAACTAGACTTGGGACTTGGTTCAGTTGCATATAGGAAAAAGAGAATTACAGAATAAATGGGTTTACAAGTTGAAGGAAGAAGATGAAGGAGAAAAGCGGTACAAGGCTAGACTTGTTGTAAAGGGGTTTGCACAAAAGAAAGGTATAGATTTTGATGAAATATTTTCTTCTGTTGTTAAAATGACTTCAATTAGGACTATTTTGAGTCTTGCGGCAGTAGAAGATTTGCATCTTGAACAATTAGATGTAAAAACAAATTTTCTCTATGGGGATTTGAGGAAGATATTTATATGCAACAACCACAGAGGTATGAGGTCAAAGGGAAGTGGAATTTGGTATGCAGGTTGAAGAAGAGCTTGTATGGCCTAAGGAAAGCTCCAAGGCAGTGGTATTTGAAGTTTGACAGGTTTATGACAAAACAGGGTTATAGTAGATGTCATTATGATCACTGTGTTTATTTTAAAAAGCTAGAAAATGGAAACTATATTATCTTGCTATTATATGTAGATGACATGCTTGTTGCAGGGTCTAATATGCAGGATATAAATGTGCTCAAGAAGAAATTAGCTAATTCATTTGCGATGAAGGATTTTGGTGTTGCAAAGAAAATCCTTGGTATGAGAATAACAAGAGAAAGGAAAAATCACAAATTGACATTGTCTCAGGGTGAGTACATAGAGAAGGTGTTGGAAAGGTTCATAATGTAGAATGCAAAACTAGTTAGTACACCTTTGGCTAGCCATTTCAAATTAACTAAGGAAATGTGTCCAAGACACAGGAGGAGATAGAATACATGTTCAGGGTCCCTTATTCATCAGCAATTGGCAGCTTGATGTATGCGATGGTTTGTACAAGACCAGATATTGCACGTGCAATGGGAGTTGTGAGCATGCATATGTAAAATCCAGGTAAATAACATTGGGAGGCAGTAAAGTGGATTCTCAGGTATTTGAGAGGTACTGCTACTCATGCATTATGTTATGGAGGTTCAGACACTGTTCTACATGGATATGTTGACTCTAATATGGAAGGTGATAAAGATAGCAGGAGAAGCACCACATGGTATGTGTTTACTATAGGTGGAACACCAGTAAGTTGGATTTCAAAACTACAAAAGGTTGTTGCACTTTCAACAACAAAAGCAGAGTATGTTGGCAGTTGCTGCTATAGAGGCTAGTAAAGAAATGATTTGGTTATAGAGGTTTATGGAGGAATTGGGAAAGAAGAAGGAGAATAGCAGGTTGTACTGTGATAGTGAGAGTTCCATTCATATTCCAAAGAAATCAACCTTCCATTCGAAGACTAAGCATATACAACTGAGGTACCATTTCATACGATCCATCTTGGAATATGGACATTTGAAGTTGGAAAAGATACACACTAGCCATAATCCTGTAGACATGTTAACAAAGGGAGTAACCAGGGAGAAACTGAGTTCTTGATTAGTTTCAGTTGGTCTTCAAGCATGAAGGTGAAGATGAGAAATTTTCTAGGTCCAAGAAGGTTCATAGTCTAGCAGTTACAACATCAATGGAGTTGTTGAGATCAGTCTCCAAGTGGGAGATTGTTGGTTGTGGAGCCTGATTATCTTCCAGATTCAGAGCTCTTTGTTTTCATCCATGTGTATACCCCATGAAGGCTTTACACCCCAGAATAATGTACACTCTTCCATGCGGGAGAGTGAAGAGGGGGTTACCCCCTCTGCGGGGTCCGGGGGCAAGCGGGCCCTCGAAGGAAAAATTGCCTTTTAAATGTATATTCTAATTTCATTGTAAATCTAGATCATTCATTATAAGGTCCCAGATCTAACGATAGAAATTATGTTAGGGTTTTTTTCCCTAGAAGGAAACCCTCTTTTATGAGGGAAATGTATTTCGGCTAAGGAAGTTATCGAATATTGTATTCTTAGAGAGGAGATTGTGTGAGAAAGAAGAGGAAGTTACAATGGGTTTATTGTAGGTTGTATCCCTTCATTTGATGGATAATAATAAAGGAAGGACCTAGAAATTTCTCTGGTGGATGTAGCCCACACTGGGTGAACCACGTATATCTATGTCTCTATTGTATTGTGTATCTTTTGTGTTTTATTTCCTCATTTGTTTTATTTTATTGCTTCGCGATCCTATTTTTCTAACAGTTGTGTTGGAAAAATGATATGGATGAGGGTCCTCCTTGGCTGGTGGCACACAAATCTCAGACAAGTGTGATAATAGAGTATATAAGACAAGGAAACAACAAACCATTCAATGAATACTCTGCTGCAAGAAGTTTAATACTTAAAATAACATTTCAATACATTAAACATGTATCAAAAACATAATTACTCCCTCAGGTTGCAATAGAAACAAACCTTCACCATATCATTAGATGTTTTATAGGTTGCATATCAGTAAAGACAAGTTATACAATAGCTGAAGGAAATGAAATGTACTTTACACAATAAAAAAACTGCATTCAAGATAAGATAAAAACACATGTGGATTTGGACAAAAACACTGCCATCAAGAGTATATTCACCAGGTAGAGAGATTTAATCCATGCATAGAACAGGTTCAACCAGTTTGATGTATTGGTCTTCTTTTCCCAAAAACCGAACCATCAAAACATACAAAAACTACATATTTATCAATGTTGTAGAGGCTCTCGTTCATCTAGGACTCAGGCTTAACTCTACACTACCAGTTGTAAAACAAATTATTAACTTAGCTAAAACAAATGATGGAGTATATTAAAGTATACTTCGAGCTTGAATTAATAAAAAAGAAGTGGTTCATATCACACACAAATGACCAGTTATGATGCCTTAATCTAAAAGAGTCTTGAACTTAAATAACTAAAATTGTTGCTAATCATAAACCAAACTGATGCATATGCTGAAATGAACTGAGTCTTTGACAGAACTAAATAGGACTTATAGAACTAGATTCTGAGTCGAGTAGAGGTGTACATGTGTGCTGCT
Source organism: Picea mariana (assembly GCA_032191745.1). NCBI lineage: Eukaryota > Viridiplantae > Streptophyta > Pinopsida > Pinales > Pinaceae > Picea > Picea mariana. Next base: position 80,706 of record JASDQU010737925.1, read on the forward strand.
GGAGGCCATTGGGAGACAACTGGGTGTGTTGGAAAATTTTTCAAATTATCTCCTTTAGAAAGCATCAAGTCTTCTGGTGCTTCTTTTGGATTCTTTGATATTTCTTCTTCAACCTGGAGTATAGTTTCTCCAATTCCTGATTATGGTGTTGCAAGGAATAGATCTATAGCTTTAGTTTATGCACCTGTTGACTGTCATCAAGATTTTCTGTCTTGACCATAACTGAACCTTTCTTCTTGTCTTTCTCTGTTTAAAGAATAATTTAATGTAGGAGATCAATGAGGATAAGCCACTTTGACAATTTGGCCTTTGAGATATTTTGAATGAAGAGTATAAATATCTCCCGAATGACCGAACTCATGAAGTCATTAATTAATGCTTATCGCTAAGCAAATACACCAGAGATTAAAACTTTAATCATTTTAATATTTCAGGACTTTGGGTGCTCTAGCCCTTCGACACTCTGACAATTCAGGGAACCATGTTTTCTCTGGATGAAAATATTCCGCAGTGACAATCTTGCGGAGTGACGTGGCAACCACTTCGACAATTCGATGTTCGAAGCTCAGGGGAACTATGTTTTCTCTAAATTAAAATATCTCGGAGTGACCATCATGGAGTGAAATGGCAGCCTGAAATGAGTGCCATGTGTCATTTGAAATCAATCGAAAGGTGGCATATGACGTTAGCTGAAAAATAGTTTATGAGAAAGGGGCTTTGGCACTTCATCAATTCAGGGCTCTAGGTAACTCTGTTTGCTCTGGATTAAATTCTCCCAGAGTCACAATCTTCCAGAGTGACATGGAATCCTATTGTCACAATTGATGATATGTCATAAAAATGAGAGTGACACATGTCACTTGAAATAATGAAGATGATGTAGCCAAAGTACCATAAATGAGTGCCACGTGTCATCTGAAATCAATTGACATGTGGCATATGAAACTTCATCTAAAAAATACTTTGACACTATGACACTTCTGATAATCGGGGCTCTGTGTTTGTTCTAGATCAAAATATCCTGGATGACTGAACTTATGAAGTGACGTGGCAGTGAGGATGCACCTCGACAATTCAGGGCTCCGACACTTCAGGGATTTTTAGGATTGAAAAACTAACAAGCTTGGATGCCCGAACGTCGAAGTCCCAGAGTAATACTACATATTTCTTTGTGGTTTAAACCCCTCGCGATTCTGAAGCTCCGAATGCACAAAAGTCGTTGATCTTAATTTATTATCAGATCTAGACCATAAAAAATTTTAATTTGTTTGTTGCTTATAACCTAAGCTCGAAATCTGTTTCTTTGGATTGCTACATCTTTCTTTTGGATGTTTCCTGTGAACATAAAGGACTTGGTTGACCTGCTGCATGCTCAATCAATAGTAAGCATGATGACATATGTTTTAAAATCAAAACAAAACATGTAATCACCTTTCAAGAAAGCAACACAAAAATTCAAAGTAAGTAAAGACCGGTAGGGGCCATTGACACCAAGTCATTAAATCATGGAGAATAAACTTAGCAAACAAAAAACAAAAATTATACTTGATGGATGTATAGGGTAAAGGAGGGAAAGGGCAAGGGGGTAGACCTAGGTTACAACAGAGAGTATGTGTGCAAACTTTGAGCAAAATCCAATGGTTGATAAGAGAGTTATTCAAGCAAAAGAGTTAGGGTTTCTGCAGCCCTAATGGATGAAGATGCAATTTTGTAACATCAGAAAGAAGTATCCCCTTCATGGGGATTCCCTAGTGACTGTGAGGTGCCCAAGGCAGAAGGAATACAATGCATTTTGAAAGAAGTAAAAATGATTGAAAACCATGTTTCCCAATGCAATAATTTATTTCTCCAATGCTATAATAAATGAATAGTGCCTTTACTATTGGGTTAATGGGGTCATGAAAAGAAAAATCTAGAGAAGCTACCTTTTTGGGAGTGTAATCCCTTTTACTTCCCAAGGCAAGTTTCTCTAGCTAGGGTTTAAGCTAAGAGGGTGTATGCCCTTATACTTCTCTTAGAAAACTCTTGTTAAACCATTAAGATGAACCTTAAAGTGATGAAGACTATGATGGGGGTGTATGACCTTATACTTTCCACCTAGTTCCTAGCACAATAACCTTGAATTGAAACAAAAGATAGCATGAAAGAAAAAACCATACCAATTCAAGGAAAAATGCCAAGATAATCCACCACAATAGTAAGGGATAAGCCTTCCAAGGCCAGTGCATAACTTCCTCCATTAACCATTCATAAATATATCCATAAACAAGTGTATAAGAGATAAAAGAGCCAAGTATAGAAAAAATTTCATACCAAGTCCTCTCACAATGAGGGAGAGTTATGTTAAAAATTAGATCTTATGATCTCTATTTATACAAATGTCACTAAGGTGACTTATCCAAAAATTAAGGAGTAAAACACAAGATTATGGGTCAACAACCCTAATATTTCCCCCTTTCACAAAGTAAATTATCTAGGTGGATATCAGTGGCCAACCACCTATTCCATTGGCTCGAAAAACAATTTTCCACCTTGGCAGTTTTTCGATAGTTTTTCAGGTTCAAACTTCTAGGGCCATTTTGAGGCCCTAAACAACATTTTTTGGGGATTTGGGGCCTAGGTGATTGCCAAAGGCACTGAACTAGATAGTAAATTTTTTTTCTTATCGGTTAAAAATTTCCAACAAGCTATTGTATGCCTAAAACGAAGATCGTATGCAAAAGTTACGACCCTGGGAAGTTGATGTACTAACTTACCCAAACAGGGTCCACATGAATTTTGGAGCTTCATCTCCCAGGGTTAGGTTTTTGGATGTCTAGGGTTTTTGATATTTCCGTTTATTATAAAAGGCCTTCAGAGTCTCATTGTAACCATCTTCTTGCGAATGAGCACAACTGTCACATCTCTTCTCAAAGATAATCTGCCACCATTCCAACAAGCTTGTTTTTCACTGCATTTTACAGTTTCAGCTTATAATTTCCTTATTGAATACAAAACCAGTTTTACTGTATCTCTATTATTTTGTGTTAAGAATATTTTAATAATCTGTATTCATTTCATTTTTCTCATAAAATCTGGATCAGTGGTATCAGAGTGGTCTACTCCTTGTCATCTTAATGCATGTCCCCAATGAGGTCAGGGTACAAAGAATTGGGTCTCGAGCTTGTTTCTCTTGAGGACAAAAGCTCTCGCACACCCAAGTGACCTCTCATGGTAGGATAAAATAAAGATGATGGGACAAGAGATCCTTTCAAAATGTTGCTTTAGGAAGCCCTCACACAATAGAGGAACGAGATGATGGATACTTTCGCGCAAATCCTTTGACGACTACCAACATGCGACGCATATTCCTCAAGTGGAGGCGCTGCCCCCTTCAAGGTACAAATAAACTTTTATATTCCTATATTTGAAGGTCAGATAGATGTAGATGCTGTAGACAAGTGATTGAATATACTATAAGGGTATTTTTCTGTCCATAACTTTTCGAATAGAGAAAATATTACTTTTGGGCTCCTCAAAACCGTTCCCCATGTCAAAGATTGGTGGGAAACTTTCTGTGAGAAAAAGGAAACAGAAGAATTCTAATTATTTACAGTCATGAGCACTTGGGAATCCTTTAGGGATGATATTAAGGAACAATACTATCTCTTTGGAAGTTATGACAAATTGTATACCAAATGGACCACACTGAGGTAAGAAAGAGACCAAGCAATGCTAGAGTTCACAAATATCTTCCATACTTTGCACACCCGGCTGGGTATCAAAGATTCAGAGTGACATCTAGTGCTCAAGTATCGTGGTGCTATGAATAGATAAATCCAAAACAAAATGGAATTTTTGGACATCTCATCCTTGGGCACAACCTACTGATATGCTGTCAAAATTGATCAGAAGCTCAAACAAAAGATGTGGAAATTTGGGCCTGGGAACCCCACATAGAAAAATCCAGGAAAGGGCGGCCCCAACCCATAGAACAAAGGATAGAGAAAATATGGATAGTATCAGGGCAACCAGTCCAAGCCGAAAGTAATGAAGGACATTAGAAAGACAAAGAAAGATTCTGGGAAGTGGTGCAAATTCCATAAGAGCCCTTGGAATAACACTGCTGACTATCGCTCAAAGCAGTCGTTGGTGGCCGAAGTGAAAGCCTATGAATCAGATGCGAGTTCTGACTCTGAGTTAGAACTAGAAAGGGGAAGATAGATCATTGATGTGGAACCCAGTGCCACCGTTGCTACCACCAAGCTCCAACCTGGTGAACCATACGATCCAGAGGAAGGAGAACACCTCTTCCATTCACAAATATGGGTAAAAGGCACCCCGCTGCACTTCATCGTTGATATTGGTAGCCAGAAGAACCTCATCTCAATAGAGGTTGTCAAGTGGTTGGCCCTGCTGACAACGTTACACCCACAACACTACACCATTAGATAGCTCCACCAAGGAAGCAATCTCCACGTTAGCCAACAATGTCGAATGTCATACAACATCAAGCCCTTCAAAGATGAGGTATTGTTAGTCTCCAATTTTGACCATATTTTTGCCTACATCATGTCACATATACCGCCATTTCATATCCAGTATCATTTCCTTCTGGCCTTACCATGACACATTTTACATCATTTTGCCCTAAATGGAGCTATTTAAGGTATTCATATGATTCAAGTTATTTTTAATGTATTTTGATACCTTAAACTAATATTGATACTAACGTGACATGAGTTAGGTACTTGTTTCCTTGAAACAGATTTATCAGTACCAGGTATCGTCTTGCACTTAGTGGAGATGTCAAAGACTTGCATGACATTGCCAGATAGGAATGACAGTTTGATTCATATGATTGATTGAGTCATAACTCAATGTGATGACTCAGAGCGAAATTATAGAACTATTTATTATGATGATTTATGATCCACGCTTCTTGACACTGCGTGTCATGAAGCTGTGAAATTAGTTTCAACTAACTATGAGTCATTTTCGGATCTAAGATTCATTTAGTTAAATGCACCAATGTTCAATTTGCATTTAACATTGGTTATGATATACTATGTTATGCGATTTCTGATAATACAATTTGCTATGAGTTATATCATTTTCTGTGAAATGATTTGAGTTTGTTTATGAATTATGGAGCATGAGGTATGAAATAGTTATGCATGGAATAATTTGAGTAGCTCTGGTTTCATTTTAGGGCGATTGCACCTCTTGGTTGGGCCCACCAACAGGTTCAATTCGCTGTCTCTTTTCCACAGTATAGTTAGTTTATTTATCATTCTAGAATCTGCGTGTGAGTTAGTTTTTAATTTGAAGTTACTCTGCTAAATTCTGGCTTAGTCATTTTTCGTTTAGTTCGTTCTCAGCTTGATATTATCTTGTAGATCGTTGAATGTTGGAATGAGTTATTTACCATTGTAAAATTTGAGGAATGAACTGAGTACCAATTAATCTTTCTCCTAGATTAGTCTAGGTTTGCTTTGTTTTCCAGTTTCCAGTTTGATCATGAATTAAAGATAATTTGAGTTTAGACTTACTCTGTTTCATTAGTATAGCTATCTTATGGTCCGGTTAAAAGAAGATTCTAGTACTTGTAGGGTAAAATAGGACATTTATTAGTTTCACCTTTGCTAGATTTAGAATTGCTTGATACTCAGATTAAATAAGAGGTTTTTAAAATGTTCTCTCTTTTATGGTTCAGATAGATATTTTGATGATTAGATGATTAAGATAATGGTAGATAGCCTTGGGTGATTTCTTTAGATTAGGAATAGAAATACATTTGCTTAACTCATAACTGTTTCCATTTGATTAATTAGACAAGATATGATTAGTTTTAAGATAATCATTAGGATTCAGTTTATAAGAGTAAGTTTATGTTTTCTTCTCAGAATAACCTTTAGGTAGGAATTTCAATCTTACCAGCACATATAGTGTAGTGGCTCTAAGTTCACTTACCCTAGTTTGACAATTTAGTGTTTTCAGGTAATTAAAATCTTTAATACAACAACCTGACATTTTTGGCACCGTTTCCAGGGAGATGTTTAGAAGGTAAGATAGATAATTGATTTGGTTATTTTCTTAAATGTATTTGGTTTGGTGTGGTATGTTAGCAGGTTGACGAAAAAGGAGCTGTGAAATGAAGGGTGAGAACCGACACATCTATTATCACAGGTTCCTCTGAAACCCAATCTTAGTTTTTCTTTTATCTAGTATGTTTTCATGAGAAATAGAGATCAGAGAGGTAGATTTAGGGGAAACTCAAAACAAAAAAAAGAAGAAACCTCCACCCAAAAAGAAATAGAAACTGAGACTGGAACTCTGGCTGAGGAAACCATAGAGAAAAACATAGAACCAGGAAACACCACATACCAACAAATTCAAATTCCTGGTGATCCAAACTCGGTTGACACAGTTAATCCAGAAGAAGTGCAAGCTATTTTCAGGAACCCTGACACTATAGTTTCACAAATAAAAACTACAACCATTGAATCAAAGGTAATAGGATCCTCAAAAGAACCAATAGGAGATAGTAATTCTGTCAAAAAGAATCTAGAGAGGTGGGATTTCACACCCTCACCAAAGAAAGATCAGATTGCATATGCAATTTTTGGTAATCCTTTTAACATGGTAGAAAGAGGGAGAGAATTGGATAGAAGAGAGAGGGGAGCAATTCATGTTGAAAATGAAGAAGAAGAACAAGAAGAGACTGAGCTAAGACCAGAAACCACCTTTGGGTTTCCAATTTTGGATTTGGTCCAAAATGTCAATATGAAAAATATCCCACCTTCGGCACTACCAACCTTTTATGGGAAAAGTAGTGAAGACCCAGATGTCTTTCTTTTTGAGTTTGATATCCTGTGTAGGAGTTATAATTATCTCCATGATGCACATAAGCTGAAATTGTTTCCTGCTACCCTAAACAATTCTGCATTACGTTGGTTCATGAGTTTAGGAGAGTACAACATTAGATCTTGGGAAGATATGAAGATGATTTTTTTAAGGAAGTACCAAGACTATTGTAGACCCAAGGATTCTTGAAATGATATTTTTAAAATGAAAAAAACAAGATGAAGAAAGCCTTGAAGATTTCTTAGAAAGATTTACATATACTCTTCAAAAATCCAAATATAATGATCTCCAAGATGAAGCAATCAAGAATCTTTTCTTAAAAGGGGTTTCAGATGAATACATTGACACTCTCAACTTAATGGCTTCGGGAGACATTTATTAGAAAGTCTTTGAAGCACTCAGTGAACTATGTAGAACTTACTCAAGAATTAGGGGAAAATGACAAAAAGTGTGAGAGAACCTGTCAACAAAAACACCAAAGTACCCACATCTGGTGGAGTTACTAGAATTGAACTAGGAAACCTCTTGGAAAATTTAAAAAAAGACATTTTAGGAACGATCGACTCTCAGTTAGATACTCTGAAGATTAAGAAAAAGTAGGAAGAGGAAAACCTTGTATTAATCATATTTTTCCCAAAATGCAGAAAAAGGCATCCTTTACGAGAGTGTCCTTTGGACGATGTTTTTGTATGTGCAATTTGTACTAAAAATCATAAAACAGAAGATTGTCCATCCTTACCAGGATTGCAAGCTATATTCAATGGAGGGGAATCTCTAGGGACTCCATTTTCACCTAAGAGGCCTTGGCAACCTAGGAACTCGAATATATATCAAGAACCATCCCCACAACCTTCTGGCTACTATCCACCCTTCTCTCAACAACAACAACATCCATGAAACTGGCCAAATTGGCCTCCGCAAAATGTCCCTGCTCAACCTTGGTATCAGGGATGGAGAGAACATAATTATGGAAATAACCAACAACAACATCTGGTACCAATTCCCCAAAATCCATGTACTCAATACCCTCCAAACATGCATCAGCTATTGCCTGGATTTATTCTACCTCCTTTACCACCTATTCAACAAACTCCCCAACAACCTCATAATCCACCTCGTCCCACCATATTACCCGCTCAACCCATTCCAAATCCTAATAACATACCACCTTTGCCACTCCATAGTGTTGATTTTCAAAACTACCCAGCTTACACCATAAACCCCATTTCCATACAAGAAATACAGTTGAGATCTGGGAAAAATTTAAATAAAACTCAACCTGTAACAAGAACAACACCAAAGGTAATTATCCAAGAACATGAAGAAGAACCTGCAGATGATTTATCAAACAGGGCATCTTTGAAAGATGTCATCATTCCAAAGAATAAAGTATCTGAATCACATCATAACCTACAAACTCAGGTTCCCCGAACACCTCCTTTTCCTGAGAGGTTGCTCATTGAAAAACCAATTGCTCAATCTAAGTTTGACATCATGAATGAACTAAAAAATGTTTGTGTTAAGATTCCATTATTACAAGCAATCAGAGATGTTCCAATCTATGCCAAGACCATTAAATAACTTTTCATTAAGAAAACAGGTCGGAAAATAGAAATATCCCCCCACGATACACCTTGTAGGCCAATCATCAAATTGTATTTCTGAAGCTCCTAAGATTGTGAAGTATGCCAACCCCGGGAACCCAATAGTATCAGTTACTATCAACAATGTTTCTATTGGTAATACTTTAGTCGACTTGTGTGCAGCCATTGACATAATGACTATCAATACAGTTGAATTGTTACAATTAAGTCAATTCCTTCGTCCTACCCCTACAGTTCTTGAACTTGCTAATAGAACAACTATAAAACCTACTGGGGTCCTCGATGACATTCTTGTTACATTAGCTTCGTGGTAATATCCTGTCGAATTCATGATTATTCATTCAAAGGATCCCACAAAAGGTCATCCAATCATTTTAGGGAGACCTTGGTTGGCTATGGCCAATGATTTCATAGGATTTCGTGGTGGGGATATGTTCATCTCAAATGGAATTTCTTCACAGAAGCTTACTCTTTTTCCACCTGCTCAACCGGTTACATAAGAATTATGGTGGCTAAAATGTCCCTATCACGAGAATGATGAGGAAGAACCTTTATTCTCTGTTGATGAATTTCATGCGTTACAAGAACCAACAGAGGATGATATTTTAAGCCAATTTCTTTCTGTGACAAAAATATCGAGTTTCCAAAAACACATTTTCAATACGATCAAATTTTCAGAGAGGAATTTCAAGAACCAAGTGAGTCATTTTTCTCGTTTTCACTATCTATGGTTTTCACCATTGATGAGAATCTGGGGTCATATACCATTCCAGTAGAACTAAGCCCAGGAAAATGTCTATACATCAATTCTGAATTAAGTCTCAGCCAACAGGAACAATTAACAAATCTTTTGAAAAAAAAGTCAGGGGCATTTGCATGGGAGTACACTAATATGAAAGGAGTGCATCCTGACACCTGTATTCACCACATATATATCCAACCAGAGATAACACCAATAAGACAACCACAAAGGCATATGAATCCAATCCTAAAATATTTTGTGAAAGAAGAGTTACATAAATTATTAAATGTAGGATTCATTTATCCAATTTCTGATAGCAAGTGGGTGTCACCCCTTGTTGTGGTACCTAAGAAAATGACAGGGAAATGGAGAATGTGTGTAGAATTTAGGAAGTTGAATAAGGCAACCCTAAAGGACTACTTTCCCTTGCCTTTTATAGATCAGGTTTTGGATACCTTGGCTAGAAAAAGATACTTTTCCTTTCTCGATGGATACAGTGGATACAATCAGATTCAAATTGCTCCTGAAGATCAGGACAAAACAACATTCATGTGTCCTTGGGGCACTTATGCTTATAAAGTGCTACCTTTTGGACTATGCAATTCTCCTGCTACATTTCAGAGAGAAGTCCTTGGGATTTTTCCTGACTTAATTCATGATTGTGTGGAAGTGTTCATGGACGAATTTACTGTTTATGGTAATACCTTCGAAGAATCCATAAGTAATCTTGAGAAAGTCTTGATTCATTGTCAGGAATCAAATTTATCCCTTAGTCATGAAAAATGTAAAATGCTATTAACTGAGGGAATAGTGTTGGGTCATCATTTGTATGCAGAAGGAATTAAAGTTGATCCAGCTAAAATTGAAGTAATAGTTAAACTTTCCTCTTTGAAAACCCAAAAAGATGTGTGAAGTTTCTTGGGACATGCTGGATATTATCGTTGATTTATTGAAAACTTTACAAAGATAGCCAGCCCCATGTTTAAACTGTTAGTAAAGGATGCAGAATTTTGTTGGGATAAAAATTGTCAAAATGCTTTTGAAAATTTGAAAGCAAAATTGTCCATGGCACTTTTTCTAAGAGGAACAAATTGGTCCCTTCCTTTCCATATTTCAACTGATGCCTCAGACACTGCTTTAGGAGGAGTGCTTGGACAAAAAGAAAACCAACAAAATTATGCAATTTACTTTACCAACAAAAACCTTACTCCTTCTGAATTGAACTACACTGTGACAGAGAAGGAATTTTTGGCTGTAGTTCATGCCATTAACAAATTCCGTCATTACTGTTGGTCACTATAATTGCTTAATTGATTCAAACAATCAAGTGATACATAAATTATCAACCCAGGGAAGTCTTTTATTTCAAAGATAACCACGCACTATATATGCTCAATTCCAAAAGAAACTTAGTGTTGTAGTAAAGAAACTTATACTAATCACACTTTCTTGAATAAACTGAAGTTCTGAATTAAATCACAGGAAAGTAACTTCCCTATTGCAAATCTTAAAGATTAATCTAAGAATCCTGGATTACATTAGAATAACACTTGTAATGGGAAAGAACAACTATTCTGCAATCAGAGAACAGGACCCTTACTCTCAAACAGAGACTTCAGTACTAACACTCTTTCATGAAAACAGTAAGCAGAAGACAATTAACTCTATCTAACAGAGAACAAGGCCATCTAGTCCCTTCCTTTCTAAGCAGGAGCCTTAAGCCCTATTTCTGTTTAGCACACTTGTGAAGTTGAGGTTTACAGAGAACAGGATAGTCTGATTCCTTCCTTTCTGAGTAGGGATCCTTAACCCAGTCTCTGGCTAGCACACCTGCAGGAGTAATGGAAATCTACAGAGAATAGGATGTTCTAATTCCTTCCTTTCTGAGCAGGAACCCTTAACCCAATCCCTGGCTAGCACACTTGCAAAAGTAAAGGAAATCTACAGAGGACAGGATGTTCTGATTCCTTCCTGTCTGAGCAGGAACCTTTAACCCAATTCTCTAGCTAGCACACTTGCAGAATTAAATGAAATCTACAGAGGACAGGATGTTATGATTCCTTCCTGTCTGAGCAGGAACCTTTAACCCAATTCTCTGGCTAGCACACTTGCAGAATTAAATGAAATCTACAGAGGACAGAATGTTCTGATTCCTTCCTGTCTGAGCAGGAACCTTTAACCCAATTCTCTGGCTAGCACACTTGCAGAATTAAATGAAATCTACAGAGGACAGGATGTTCTGATTCCTTCCTGTCTGAGCAKGAACCTTTAACCCAATTCTCTGGMTAGCACACTTGCAGAATWAAATGAAATCTACAGAGGACAGGATGTTCCGATTCCTTCCTGTCTGAGCAGGAACCCTTAACCCAGTCTCTGGCTAGCCTCATAAAATCATCACACAAGATTGCTGATAAAAAGAATTACGAATTTCATTCAATAAACTAAGACAGAGTCAGTAGTGTTTCAGCAAAGCGGAATTCATTAAAAGCAGTGTTTCATCAACAAAAGTTAAATCAAAGCATAAACAGAAATGGTACTAACACACTTCTAAACTAATGGGTGAATCTTGTGAAGAAGGTGGGCCCTCCCTTCTCACAAGATTCCCATGAAACGAAAAAGCTAGAGAAGGATACTCAAAGCAGTCTTCTATTCATCTGTTGAAATATCACATTACAAATTGGAAGAATAGAATACGTCCCTCGTCTGAATCTTTTCAATACATAAAACTTGGATTCCTCGAATGATGATTTCCCCTTTATTTAAAGAGGGAATCCCTTCGACACAATATATCAAAAATTACAATGTGTATCTGAGTCCTATCTTTAGTCGGATATTTTTTCTAAACCAGAACAGGATGTCCTAGTCTCACGCAACATAAATGCTATTACAGGAGCTGGATGAGGTATTTCTATTATGACTGGTGTAACAGCTTCTTCCCGTTGTTGCTGATGTTTTTTCAACATCGTAATTCGTGGGCTGTTTCAGCCATGTGAATTGCGCTTTGACTTTGTCGGCATTCTTATGTAGGAGCGATGGTTATAACTTTGTTGACTGCTGACTGTAACGGCTTCCTTTGTGTTTCAGCATCGTCGGTCCTGGCGGTTTCCTCTGTGTTTCAGCATCTACAACTTTGGACTGTGTAACAGCTCCGTGTTTCAGCATCTGCAACTCTGGACTGTGTGACAGCTTTGTGTTTCAACATCAGTGGCCTCGAACTGTATGACATCTCTGTGTTTCAGCAACTGCGACCTCGGACTATATAGCAGCTCTATGTTTCAGCAACAATGACCTTGGATAGTTCTGTGTTTGAGCAATAGGCCTCAAGTGCTAATCTGCAGTTTTGAACACTTATGCATTTCTAATCAATGGTTAAGTATGAGAGTGATGTAAAATATTATGCAAAACAGATTAAACGTATAGTCATGAGAAGGGACGTTGTATACCTTTGGAATGATCAGATAAAGTGATAGTATGAGTTTAAATATGGGTGATCAAGAGTATAATAGTGGAAAAAAGTATTGGCAAAAAGGTACATTGTGTGGTCCTAACATCCCCCCCAACTCAAGGTGTTTCATGTCCTCAGGCAACTCACTCTGAATCAGAGTCTTGATACCGACTCTGATCGTGTAAATTACTCAAGCTGTAACTGTGGGAGGTACTGTCTATCGACGTTCTGAACCCTTGCACCTACTGCAATCTTTTCCATGCTGCTGTTTCTGCCTTTTTAGGCAGCTTATAACTGACTTGAAACCTTTCTATTGGCAACTAGAGAATGGGAAAATAAAACTGGTACCCTATCCAATTTTCAGCACAATGTCTAACACACTGGATATAGTTGGGTATCCTGGAAATTGCTACTTCTAAGTTGGCAGGACCAAAAGGATTGTGCTGTTGTCTCTTCTCCGTGGATTGTTGCCAAAATAGGATATTGGCATGGAGGGCAGGAATCTCTATGGATATGATGATGTGTTCACAATCCTGGATCACTTCTGATTGTAGCTGCTAAACATGTTCAGTCACCCCTGGTTGTTTTAAGAACTCATAATATTGTGAGATAAAGGTAGCTGCCCTCTATGGTTCTGGTCTAATATAGAGGAGGCGATTATCTTCATTGTGCTTAGGAGCCAAGAAGTGATCTTGCCAAATGATTTGATTGAGGAGAAAGGAAGTAAATGCTCGAAGTTGAACGTCCCCAACAAGAGGATTTATGTTTAGCAACCTGTTTTCTGGAATAGCCTCATTATGGAAGTATGCCTCACAGGGGAGGTGGTGATCCCTGGTAGAGGCAGCTACAAAAGTTTTGATAAAATCTGCTGATTGTATGACTTCATGGGGTTTACCTTCTATAATGGACTTGATCTGAAACCATGTGAGTCTCTCCATCAGGAATAATGAGTAGTTGCAAGATGGCTTCCTTGTGGCCAGCAGCTTCTGCATCAAATCAAATACCAAGACCAATCTACCTTTCAATTCTTTGTTCTTCTTCTTAAGCTCACGAGCTTCCTGGCATATCTATTCTAATACTTCCCAATTTGAGTAAGTATGGTTGATCCAGATTTGTTTGTGCACTTGCAGATTTTTGGCTTGGGTTTCAGCATATTCTTTCTTCCATTTTTGTATTTCTGTGTGTTCATCCCATAGCTGAGTCTGTGTTTCAACGTTGGAAGTAGTGGGATGTGGTAAGGTTTGAATAGATTGTTCCCTGGAAGTGGAGATATTGATCTGATTGGGAGGTGCAAATTCCTCCATGGGCACTGTCTTAACATCCTTGTTGACAAAGGTAGGGGCTTCTTTTGTGGCAATGCAGGGCTCAGTCTTAAGCTTGAGAGGGCCTGCTGGTTCTTGTGTTGCAGCAGGTTCTGCCTTGAGCTTGCTAGGGCTTGCTGGTTCTTGTGTTGTAGCAGGTTCAGTTTTGAGCTTGGTAGGGCCTGCTGGTTCTTGTGTTGCAGCAGGTTCTTCCTTGACTTCAAAAGGTGAAGGAGTAGGGGCTGCTCCTGGCACTAGGACTTGAATCACCTTATAGCCTGCCTGATAGTAAATATCGCCACATTGGCAACACATGTATTCTTTACACATGCTCTCTGTGGTCTCCTCTGACAAGGTTGCTGTTCGGGCTAAGGTGTACAAATTTAGTTCTTTTTCATATGCTTCCCTTGCCCTGACTAATTCTTGCTGATATGCTTCCAATTGAGACTTAAAAAAGTTGTTTTCTTCCAAGACATCAGCCATTGTTTGTTTGGATTGAGAGATGATTGGTTCTTATGTGGCAGTCATAGCTTCATGAGCTGGTTCTTGTGGAGCAGCTACAGGAATGGCAGTTGATGCTTGTGTTTCAGCCTCTTGGTGTAAGGAGAGTAGTGTTTCAGCACCCTCGACCTCTAATTCTTGAATCTCAATGTCAATATCAGTGGCTGGTTCTTTTGTTTCAGCCACTGGATGGGTAGCTGGTTGTGTTTCAGCTACTTTTTTTGAGGAGGGTAGTGTTGTAGCATCCAGGGTCTCAGATTCCTCAATTTCAATATCAGTGGCTGGTTCTTGTGTTGCAGCCACTGGATGGGTAGCTGGTTGTGTTTCAACTACTTTATTTGAGGAGGGTTGTGTTGCAGCATTCGGGGTATCAGATTCCTGTAATTCAATTTCAATATCAGTGGCTGGTTCTTGTGTTTCAGCCATTGGATGGGTAGCTGGTTGTGTTTCAGCTACTTCAAAAACAAATGATGTCTGGGCTTCTAGTTCCTGTAACTCAATATCGGTGGCTGGTTCTTGTGTTGCAGCCACCGAGGTTGGAATAGGCAAAGATCCCGGGATTGGAAAGGTTGGAAGTGGATGGGGTGTTAGTCAAATTGGTGGGGTGTCTAGGGTAGTGGTCATCAAGGGTGGCCTCATTGAGGCTCTTGTTCTCTTTTTGCGCAAGAAGGGTGGAAAGGGGGCAATCTGTTTTCGTTTTCATGGAGGTCTTTCCTGAATGATAGGGCAGGCAACATTTTCTGGTTCAGAGTCATCACTGAGAATATGAAGGGCGGGAGTGGATGACTCTGGTAGGATATGTGGTGGATTTGGTGGGGTAGGGGAATTGACTGGACTGGTTGGTTCTGTGGGCGGTATATGGGGTACTTCGAGAACATCTGGGGGTTTTGCTGTTGCTGCTCCTGGGGAATTTCAACAGCTGGTTGAGGGTTTATGGGTGGGTTATTTAGTGGACAGTTTTGTTGTTCAAAACCCCTGTTGATGAGTAATTGAACAAGACAGTGGTGGGTAAGTGACAGGGTTGTATCTTTTTCCTTTCGACAGTAATGTGCCATATTCTTTAAACAACCCAACAAATAATAGGGAAGATTGACCTGTCTGTTATGCCTTAAATGAGAAAGAAAAAGGAAGTCGTGCTGATAGACTACCTGATAGCGACCTTCGCAGGTCAGGTAGTGCTTGATGAATCTAGCGACCTCCGGCCACGGGGGTGGCAGTGAACTGAGTTGAACACCTCTGCTCTTCAATACAATTCTTTCCTCAGGCAGGAAGAAGCTCTGCTGGACATCCCTGATGATATGATTTCGACTGAACATATGAGTGCCATCGCTAGGGAGGCCTGAGACTGCTGCTATGTCATCTTCTGTTACAGATATTCGGATGCTTGCGACGACAGAGTGGTTCTCCTGAAGATTCCAGGCAAACTGTAGGACTTGCTATTCATTATATCCTTGAAGCCTGCGGAAGTAATTAAGCCACCCTACTTGCTCGAAGATTTTATATGCTGCTGGATAGTGTTCGAGTAGCGCTGTGGTGGCGGGTTCTTTGCGTATGACAGTTCCTCCCATGGCTACTAGCTTAGTAAGATACAACATCGAGAGTTTGTGTATCAGCTCTGGCACAAAGTAAGTTTTCCGAGGGATTATATGCAAGAATAGTGGTTAAATGCGTGAAAAGGTGAGGAAGTGGGGATGGCGGTGGTGAAATCGGATGAAATGATGGTATCGTGGATTTGACGTGTACTTCCCCTCCCGTCAAGTGCGATTAGTAATAATGGCACTTGAATGGTCATA
>JASDQU010737925.1:153711-167124 GCA_032191745.1 Picea mariana
TTTTTCATCAGTAAAACAAACAGGGGAGAAGATATTTTGGAAAAGTTATTAATAAATCTTCTGTAGTATCCGGCATGTCCTAGAAATCTTCTTACCTCTGTTTGGGTTTTGGGAGTAGGAAGATCCTTAATGACTTGTATTTTGGATGTGTCTACCTGAATTCCTTGAGATGAGATAAAATGTCCAAGCACTATTCCTTCACTCATCATCATATGGCATTTTTCTGTACTTAAGGAAAGTTGGGCTTGTATGCATCTTTTAAGTACCTTATCAAGGTTTTCTAGTGCTTCCTGAAAAGAAACACCATAAGGAGTAAAGTCATCCATAAAAATTTCCATAGAGTCATTAAGCATAACATAAAAAATTCATAAACTGCCCTTTGGAAGGTTGCTGGTGCATTACATAGTCCAAATGGAAGGACTCTATAAGAAAAGGTTCCCCAAGGGCTGGTGAAGGTGGTTTTATCTTGATCTTGAGGTGCAAATTTAATCTGGTTGTACCCACTGAAACCATCTAAGAATGCGAAAAATTTCTTTCCTGACAAATTATCTAACACTTGGTCAATGAATGGCAATGGAAAGTGGTCTTTCTGAGTGGCTTTATTTAAATCTCTGTAATCCACACATACTCTCCATTTCCCGTTCTTTTTAGGAACTATTACCAACGGGGACACCCATTCACTGTCTGATATAGGATAGATAAACCCTACATTAAGCAATTTTTGAAGTTCTTCCTTCAGGATTTCTCTTAAATTTGGGTTCATCCATCGCTGGGGTTGATAGATTGGTCGACAATCTTCCTTAATATATATTCTATGAGTACATAAGTCAGGGGAGATTCCCTTCATGTCTGTGTAATCCCATGCGAATGCTTCTTTATTTTCCCGAAGTAACTTCATTAACTGTTGTGTTTTGGCATCTGTCAAATGAGGGTTTATATTTAATGATTTGCCAGGTTCAATTTTGACCGATATGCTTTTGGAGGAGATGGTTTTAGGTGTTTGAGGTGGGCTTTCTGAACTGAGGTTTTCTTGCTTATTAGACTCCAACAGTGCAGTTAATTGATTATGAATTTGTGGAGTGACAGAGGAGGGCTCGCAAATAAAATTATTGATGATTTCATCCTCAATAGAGTCTTTCAGACTTAAAGCTTGTCCGATAGTCAGAAGAGGTTGAGTAGATTGATCCTCAAAATCTACCCAAACAGAATTGTCATTATTAGCCAGGGGTGTAGCATGAGGATAAAGTGTAAGCTGCTTCATTTCATAACCATTTGAAATTGTCATTGACCCTGATCTACAACTGATAAAAGCATCTGCTGTGGCTAACCATGGCCTACCCATAATTAGAGGGTGGCCCCCCAACTTTGTTTTGGGCTGCAACACTGTGAAGTCGACTGGATAATTCCAGGATTCCACAAAGATGTTGAGGTCTTCTATGACTCCTTCTGGTTTAATTGTGGATCGATCAGCTAATTCTAGGATAGTTGGGGTCTCTCTGACTTCATCTTGTAATTGTAACAGTTGTAAGGTCTCTAAAGTCATGATATTGATGGCTGCACCTAGGTCTACCAGGACACGAGGGATTATTGTTTTGCCAACTTGTACTGTAACGGTAGGCTAGCCAGGATCGCCATATTTGACTGGGGGAGTCTTGCCTGACATTAATGAAGACAGATCTCCCATAACATGGACCGTAAGGGGATCCTTGGTTTTCCTACCAGGATTTTTAACACAGATATCTCGCATTGTCC
Source organism: Picea mariana (assembly GCA_032191745.1). Classification (NCBI taxonomy): domain Eukaryota; kingdom Viridiplantae; phylum Streptophyta; class Pinopsida; order Pinales; family Pinaceae; genus Picea; species Picea mariana. Next base: position 155,464 of record JASDQU010737925.1, read on the forward strand.
TAGCATAGATAGGTACATCGCGAAGTGCTTGTAGTAGAGGAATTTTAACATATAAATTCTATAATTCCCCTAAAAGATTAAAGGCTGGTGGTTCAAGCATTTTAGTTAAGGCTAAACGCTCAGGAAATGGTGGTGTTGTTGTTTCAGCAGCATTATTGGAGGATGATTGTACTTTTTTAGGTACATCATGCTCTTGTGCTTCCTCTTTGTCAGGAGAGGTAACGTCAACTATGGGAGGTTCCACTATTTTCCCTGATCGAAGATGAATATCGTTTCATTGTGCAAGGATAAGGGAAAGTGTGGGCTGGTTATAAATATCAATGCACTGTACAGCTTTATTATTCGGGTTGGGGTTAGGTTGAATAGGTAGCTGGGGTCTCATCGTTTGGTTGTTTGGAGGCGTACCTGCTGGTAAGGAGAGTGTTTGTGGGAGTTGAGGTAATTGATTTTGAAAGGTAGGTTGTTGTCCTCTCCAATTTTGATTCCACTGATTCTGATATGGCTGTTGTTGTTGTGGAGGCCAAGAGGTCCACATTGAGGGATCAACAAAGGGTGGGTTATTTTACTGCATGGGTGGGTAAGTTTGCTGCATGGGTGGGTAAGTTTGTTGCATGGATGGGTAATTCATTTGATTAGTGTACTGCATTTGATTGTAGGGGTAACTCATTTGATTGAAAGAAGAGTAATTGTTCCAACAATTAGAAGATGCAAATGGCATGTTAGAGTTCATAACTTGTCCTCGTGGTTGCCATTGGCTCCTCTGTGTCATCAGGTAGATAGCTTCATCTTCCTCATTCGTTGGTTGTAATGCTGCCTTGATCCCTGGTAAAGATGGACAATTTTGGGTATCATGATCTTTGTCACAGATAGTGCAGATTGGCTTTCTGTCCAGTGGACATTCTCTTTTTGGGTGCTTATCCCTGCATTGAGGACAAAAGATAGACAAGGCTGCTTCTGCTTCTGCTTTCTTTTTCTTAATCTGCAGGGTATCCATTTGTGAGGCAAAAGAGCTTAACATTTCAGTTTTAAAATCTTCAAGTAAATTACCTATCTCGGCTCTTGTTGCTCCCCCGCTGGCTGATTTTTGGACTCTAGAAAATGTGGTGTCCCTGCTGTTTAATCTGTTTCTTGAAGCTCCCCTTGAACATATTTTGCATAAATTGACAATTTCATCATATGATTCCTTGGATATATCCCCTTTTCCAAGCATGTTCAGCATATGCAGAGAGTCATCCCTAACCCCTTTTAATAAAATAGTTTTGAGAATATCCTTACTTACATTGGGATGACTGGATCTTTGTAGACTGTATTGTAACCTTTCTACAAAGTCTTCTAGATTCCCGTCCTCTTTCTGCATCATTTTAAATAGCTCCTCCCTCTTTTCTCTCGTTCTGCAGTAGTCCTGGTACTTGTTCATAAATTTCTGTTTCATTTGGTCCCATGTTGTGATTACATGGCCTCCAAGACTCATAAACCATCTTAGTGCATTCCCTTTTAGTGTTGCTGGAAATAACTTCAGTTTCTGAGCATTAGAAACATAATCATATCTTCTACATAATATATCAAACTCAAATAGAAATTCATCAGGATCCTCTGAAGATAGACCATGAAAATTAGGCAATGCTGAGAGTGGAATATTTTTCATGGGGGCTACTCCTCTAGGGAGATCACCAATAGGAAATCCTAATGTAGAAAAAGAACTTTCATCTTTTACCTCTCCTTCAGGATCTACCTGTTCGTCATGATGCAATTGTTCATTGTACTCATCCATGTTTTCCTCTATCTGCTCCCCTGCTTCACTTGCTCTGTCCTCAATGTATCCTACTGGCTTCTGGACTGTTTCCGGACTCCAAACTTCTTTCCCTGTTCCAAAAATTGCTCGAAATGAAGGCTGGGAATTTTGTTTTTGAAGGTTTGTTCGTTGAGCAGCAGATTCAGACTTGGATGCAATCTCGTCAATGAAAGTCTTTCTTCCTCCTTTTCCTTTTCCCTTGCCACCTATAGGGTTAGTGTCCTTGGGGTTTTTCATGCATTCTTTTTATCTAAAGAAAAGAAATCACAAGTGCTTTTGAAATCTATAGCTATCTTCCTTGGCAACGACGCCAAAATGTTGGTCACTATAATTGCTTAATTGATTTAAACAATCAAGTGATACATAAATTATCAACCCAGGGAAGTCTTTTATTTCAAAGATAACCACGCACTATATATGCTCAATTCCAAAAGCAACTTAGTGTTGTAGTAAATAAACTTATACTAATCACACTTACTTGAATAAACTGAAGCTCTGAATTAAATCACAGGAAAGTAACTCCCCTATTGCAAATATTTAAAGATCAATCTAAGAATCCTGGATTACATTAAAATAACACTTGCAATGGGAAAGAACAACTATTCTGCAATCAGAGAACATGACCCTTACTCTCAAATAGAGACTTCAGTACTAACACTCTTTCATGAAAACAGTAATGCAAAAAACAATTAACTCTATATAACAGAGAACAAAGCCACCTAGTTCCTTCCTTTCTAAGAAGGATCCCTGAGCTCTATTTCTGTTTTAGCACACTTGTGAGGTTGAGTTTTACAGAGAACAGGGCATTCTGATCCCTTCCTTTCTAAGCAAGGATCCTTAACCCAGTTTCTGGCTAGCACAATTGGAAGTCTACAGAGAACAAGATGTTTTGGTTCCTTCCTTTCTGAGCAGGAACCCTTAACTCAATCCCTGGCTAGCACACTTGCAGAGGTAAATGAAATCTACAGAAGACAAGGTGTTTTGATTCCTTCCTGTCTGAGCAGGAACCCTTAACCAAATCTCTGGCTAGCACACTTGCAGAAGTAAATGAAATCTACAAAAGACAAGGTGTTTTGATTCCTTCCTGTCTGAGCAGGAACCCTTAACCAAATCTCTGGCTAGCACACTTGCAGAAGTAAATGAAATCTACAGAAGAAAAGGTGTTTTGATTCCTTCCCGTCTGAGCAGGAACCTTTAACCAAATCTCTGGCTAGCACACTGGCAGAAGTAAATGAATTCTACAGAGGGTAGGATATTCTGATTCCTTCCTGTCTGAGTAGGAACCTTTAACCCAGTCTCTGCTAGCCTCATAAAATCATCACACAAGATTGCTGATAAAAAGAATTACGAATTTCATTCAATAATCTAAGACAGAGTCAGTAGTGTTTCAGCAAAGCGGAATCCATTAAAAACAGTGTTTCAGCAAACGACAGTTAAACAAAGCATAAAAAAAAATTGTACTAACACACTTCTAACTAATGGGTGAATCTTGTGAAGAAGGTGGGCCCTCCCTTCTCACAAGATTCCCCTGAAACGAAAAAAGATAGAGAAGGATACTCAAAGCACTCTTATATTCATCTGTCGAAATATCACATTACAATTTGGAAAAATAGAATACGTCCCGCTTCTCTGGAGTTGCTTCAGTACATAAAACTTGGATTCCTCAAATGGTGATTTCCTCTGATTTAAAGAGGAAATCCCTTCGATACAATAATTACAATGCATATCTAAGCCTTATCCTAAATCGGATMTTCTTTCTAAAACAGCATAGGATGTCCTAGTCTCACACAACCAAATGCTATTACAGGAGCTGAATGAGGTGTTGCTGTTACGGTTGGTGTAACAACTTCTTCTCGTTGTTGCTAATGTTGTTTCAGCATCACAATTCGCGGGCTGTTTCAGCCACGTGAATTGCGCTCTGACTGTGTTGACTGCTGACTATGACGGCTTCCTTGTGTTTCAACATCGTCGGTTCTAGCGGTTTCCTCTGTGTTTCATCATCTACAATTCTGGACTGTGTAACAGCTCCGTGTTTCAGCATCTGCGACCTTGGACTCTAAGGCATGTCTGTGTTTCAGCATCTGCGTCCTCGAACTATAAGGAAGCTCCGTGTTTCAGCATCTGCGAACTTGGACTGTATAGCAGCTCTGTGTTTTAGCATCTGCGTCCTTGAACTATAAGGCAGCTCCGTGTTTCAGCATCTGCGACCTTGGATTGTTCTGTGTTTCAACAATAGGCCTCAAATGCTAATCTGCAGTTTTGAACACTTATGCATTTCTAATCAATGGTTAAGTACGAGAGTGATGTAAAATATTATGCAAAACAAATTAAACGTATAGTCATGAGAAGGGACATTGTATACCTTTGGGATGATCAGATAAAGTAATAGTATGAGTCTAAATATGGGTGATCAAGAGTATAATAGTGGCAAAAAGTATAGGCAAAAAGGTACATTGTGTGGTCCTAACAGTGGTGTCCTTCCCCAAAATTTGCAGCAACCTGGCTAAATGAATTATGTGCAAACAGATTAAGACAACAACATAGAGGTAAGGAAACAAAATCATGGGTAAAGGCCCAATCAATTTGCAGACCCGGTGCATGAAATTTGTGCATAATTCGGGAAAATAAAAACACATAGTAGAATAATAAAGATTGTTGGGTGATGGTCCAAGCAAATTTTCAATTCAAAGGCATGAAAATCACTGGATTAAAGCACAAAAGGCTGGGTGAAAACATCACGACAGAGAGGGTGAAAAAATTGGGCGAGCCGAACTGCCAAGGAAGGAGTTCGAACTGTCAAGAAAGGAGCACAAATTGTCATTGGAATGATTCTATCAATGGAAGGAGAAAAGGGAACGAAATCGGTTTCAAGACAATAATCAATCATCTAAAACTCAGAGCATGGGTTTCGCCATGGAAGGAAAAAAAATGAAATAGTTTAATCATGGATCCATTCCTTTTAAATTCAGAGCATGGGTTTCACCATGGAATAAAAAAAATGAAATAGTTTAATCAGGGATCCAATCCTTTTAAATTTAGAGCATGGTTTTCACTATGGAAGAAAAAAATGAAATAGTTTAATCAGGGATCCAATCCTTTTAAATTCAGAGAAAGGGTTGTGAAAAGATCACAACGATTTATGTTTTCTAATAATCAAAAGGAATTGAAACCCATCTAAAATTTAGTCCAAATTACTAAATATCAAGAAAAACTTGCCCAACTCAATTTCAGAAATCCTTACACAAATTTTCACTCAATTACAAATACAATATTAAATGTGAGTGTCGTAACCAAAGAAATGGAATTTTTGATGTTCTTTGGTACCTAGTGTTCCTTATTTCTCTTGCCTGCTAATCATCTTCCCACCCAATGCTAGGGGTACTCTTCTTCCCCCTTATCCCCCCGAGCTGAAAAGGGCCACACACACAAACTAAAGAAAAATATAGCTCCCAGCTTGCCTCGCAAGGTCAAGCTACCACTCTCTCTCAAGATGGGTATCCCAAATCTCAAAAGTAAAACCAGTTAAAGAAATTTCGACAACATAACTTTACCAATAAACAGTGTGATCCATTCCTTGTCTCAGCCATTTCTTTATACAAATTTTCTTAGTGACCACTTGCCAATTGCAAATTTAATTTGTTTTTTAAAAATTAATTAGGAATTACTCCCATGTACACTTGTCACACGTTCCCTTAGTTGCACCAAATAATTCACCATTAATTTAACTAAATGCCAATTTCCCTCACCCATCCTAAAAGCGCTCCTAAAATTACTCCTAGTTGTCCCTTTATTCCTTCTATTTACCCTTTAATGACTAACGCATTTCTTAAACTTAGTTGTGTTTAATTTAGGAAATTTCTTTAGTTAGACTAGAGTACATACATTTCTATGCTTCCACATTCATTTTTTACATTTATTTCCTTTCTTATCTTAATTTCCAATTTGGTATTCTCTTGCACACATTTATATAACTAAATCTTTAGATAAAATTTTTACTCTTTCAATTCCTAACTTGATTTTTCTTCATCCCCCATTTATTTAATTTATAATTTAGTTTTAGTCTTCTTACCCACTTTAGAATTAGGCTCAAATTTTAAAAATAGACTTAGAATTTTTAATGAGATCTTATAATTAATAAAAATTACCCATTTAATAATTATTTTAACTCTGACAATGTCAAAACAATATATTGTTTTCTAGGCACCTAGGTTCATTGACTCAAGTTTTTTTTTTTTACACTGTGACATGCCCTCCAAGACACACTCTGACCTCCAAGGGTGACACTCACATTTGATTCAAATTTGAACTACGCGACGTGCCCTTCAATATGAACTACATGCTCCAAGGTTACCACTCGCCTTTGACTGGTTTTGATAGTTTTCCAACCCTTGGAGTCAATACCCCATTTAGACGACCTTGTGAGAGACCAAGGGCCTCTAAGGAATAAGGACCATTTCTTATTGCACGGCCCTTAGAATCTTCATGAGGGACTATCTCAGTATGTCCTCACGACATCGTGGATCTCTCGAACCAAGTAATCATTAAGCTACAATTCGAGCCACAACGAGAGTGCTAGCAGTTGTGGAAGGGTTGTTTCCACACATCTCCCTCAATATATGGATGTTGTGCATGTCCCCTTTACTCCTTATGTGAGTCTGTTTAGAAAGCATTCGTCGGTTTGCATCCATCAACGAAACACTTTCAATGATCCATAAACAACATCATAATATATCTGATCATATGTCACATATGCATAAAATAAAAATACCCAATACCAATAGAGTCCACTCCCTGACTCGATCCAGAGTCCAAGGAGTTCCATTGATGCCAGTGACATCCTCATCTATCAGGTGTCCTTCACACTTAGGGGAAACTCGTCAATAAAATCTATCAATACAAAGATATCAAATAACATAACATCATAATCCATAAACATCATCACAATATCCATAAGCGAAACAATATCCATGTTCTCTAATCAGATCACTTGCATGCAAGTGCCCTCAAAGAAAAAGTCAACAACATGTGCTCACAATATCATGATTTTACATACACCCCCTCTTGTTTTAAACTTCATCCCGAAGTTTCATAGTATATAAATACAGTAAGGAAATCATCTTATAAGATATAAATGTTCAACTATCAAACAAAAATGGAAACTGTTGGCGCACATCATATGCGTCCTCCCAGGTAGTCGAGTGTGGACTATAGTTGTCCCATTGGAACCTGACCTAATCGACTATTCAACATCGTAGTTGTCGAATGCGATGGTCCAGAATGCAGATTGGCTCCATTGTGAGCGCACTCTCATCTGACACCTGCAAAAAATCATGTCAATCACATGTGTAGGATCACTAACATAATGTATCAAAACAGATACATGAAAAGCATCGTGCATACTCCTTAAAGAATCAGAAAAGTCTAGTCGATATGCCACATGCCCCTTCTTTGCCACAACTTTGAAAGGTCACACATGCCTAGGAGAGATTTTATCACCCTTTGTAAACTTGATCGAACTCTTGTGTGGTTTCACTCGTAAGAAGACTCGATCACCAACTTCATAACTATGGTTAACACGATGTGCATCAACATAGCTCTTCTATTGATCTTGTTCTTCTCTAATCCTTTATCTTATTATTTTCATTTTCTCTTCCATTTCTTGGATTGCTTCTGGTCATACCAGGAATCTATCCTCAATTAAATCCTAGCTCAAAGGTGTCTGACATGGTTGCCCGTAAAGAAACTCGAATGGTGCCATATTTATGACGATTTGATAGTTTTTATTGTAAGAAAACTCTACCAGTGACAAGAAATATTCTCAATGCTTTTTTTGGTCCATCACGTACATACACAACATATCTTCCAAGATTTGGTTCATTGTTTCTATCTTCCCATTTGTCTCTGGGTGATACACGGTACTAAAGTTAAGTTGGGTTCCCAAGGCTTCTTGGAAACTAGTCCAAAATCATCATGTAAACATCGAACCTCAATCAGATATGATTCTTTTAGGCATGCCATGCAATCTCACAATATCAGTGATAAAAACTCTAGCTATGTCTGCCGCCTAATACGTCGTACGCACATGGATAAAATGTGCACTCTTCATCAGAGTGTCAACTACCATGAAAATTGAGTCGTGCCTCCTTTCTATCAGCGACAATCCCACATTAAAGTCCATCGAAATGACCTCCCATTTCGATTATGGAATAGTGTGTGGTTGTTGTAATCCTGTCAAATGTCTGTGTTCAGCCTTCACTTTTTGAATTTCTAGACATCTCGCCACATAGTTGAATATGTCTTCCTTCATTCCTTTCTAGAAGAATAAGGGCTTAAGGTATTCCCTCATCTTCATAACTCTTTTATGAGCCATGTACATTTCTGTATGATCTTTGCTTAACATCAAATTTCTCAATTCGTCATTAGGCAGTACGTAAATCCGGTTATTATACCTCATCAATCCGTTGTTGTTCAAAATAAACCTCTCAAATTTTGGTACCAACATGGTGTCTTGTTCGATATTTTCCTTAACCTCTTTATACCAGTCATCGTCGCATTATATAGTTAGAATATTTTCATGAAGATTCATATGAATATGTATCAATGAAAATATGTGTGGTCTGCAACTCAACACATCTGCCACTCTATTCACGCTTCCTTTTATGTAGGTAATCTCAAAATCATACTCGCCAAGCAGTTCTAACCAACGCCTTTGTCGCGCGTTCAAGTCACTTTGCGTAAAAATGTGCTACAAACCATAGTGGTATGTTTTTAGTTTGAATTTTTGTTCAATAAGGTAGTGTCTCAACACTCTCAGGGAATACACAATGGCCAATAACTCCAAATCGTGCATCACGTAGTTCTCCTCATTCTTTCTTAACTTCCTTGAAGTGTAAGGAATCACTTGACCATCTTGCATCAATACTTTTCCTAAGCCTTCCTTGCATGTGTCTGTGCATACCAAGAAGTCCTCGTCCATGTCAGGGACTTTTAGTATCGACGTTGTCATCAACAGCTCCTTGAGCCTTCAAAATGATTCCATGCATTTCTCGGTCCATACAAACTTCTTGTTTTTCTTCTACAATTACGTGATCAGATTTTCTATCTTCAAAAAATCTTCGACGAACCGTCGATAATATCCAGATAATCCCATGAAGCTATGTACTTTTGGTATGCTCGTTAGCACATGTCATTCCATAATATCCTCTACCTTCACTAGATCCACAATGATACCTTCATCGGAGATAACATGCCCTAAATAATGAATCCTCGATTGAGAAAAAGAGCACTTCGACAGTTTCTTGTATAATTTTTTTTCTTGTAAACACTGTAGTACCAAGCACAAATGTTCATCATGTTCTTCCCTTGTTCTAGAATATATCAAAATTTCATCAATGAATACTTGAGAAAACTTGTCCAAGTATTCGTAGAACACCTCATTCATCAAGCTCATAAATACCCCTGAGGCATTTGTCAGTCCAAATGGTAAAATGATAAAATCATAATGCCTGAACCTCATCTTGAATGCAGTCCTAGGAATGTCTTCCTCTTTGATCTGTAATTGGTGATATCATGATCTCAACTAGATATTTTAAAACACCTTCACAACCTTCATTTGATCAAAAAAATTTTCTATTCTTGGAAATGGATATTGGTTCTTGATCGTTACCTTGTTCAATTGATGGTAGTCAATGCAGAGTCTCCATGACCCATCCTTCTTCCATATGAAAATAATAGGAGGACCCCAAGGTGACACACTTGGACGTATAAGTCCTAGGTTCAACAACTCTTTCGGTTGCATTTTCAAATCCTGTAACTCAGGGGTCAACATCCGATAAGGCATTATTTCTATCAGTTCAATTCCAAGTTTCAAGTTGATGGTAAATTCCAGCTGTCTTTTGGGTGGAAAACCTGGTAACTCTTTTGGGAATACATCCGCAAACTCTCGTACTATTGAAAGGTTTTCTAGTCCTTCCGACATGACCTTATCGTTCAGCACTAAGATTGCATATTACGTGCATCCTTTGCACATACTCTTTCATAGTTGTAGGGAAGCGATGAACCTTAGGGAATCTTCTACCTACAATCACCCATCTCTGTCCCTCATCATCGGTCAAACTCAACTGTTTTTTCTTACCATTGATTATTGAATCATGTGTTTCCAACAAGTCCATACCGATCACGATGTCATAAGATCCTAAGATCGTGACATACAGGTTGGAATTCGTTAAAAAATCTTCCAGGTTGAGGTTACAATCCATAACCTTTCCTCCAACCTTCTGCTTGGCTCTCGAATCCATTTCCAAGTAGCTAAACTCATCCTATTCGACTGCCTTTCCCTTAATTATTTTTATAAATGCACCAAAAATAAATCTCTCTGTAGCATCTAGATCTTTCAAAATAGTAAAGGTCTGGTCAGTGATGGTAGCTGACGTCTCGAGCACAATAGTCTCGTGCTCAGCCTTATGGTTATTCACCATTCCATGAATCTAGTGGACCTTGCCATCTCCTATTGTAGTGTGTCCCGTTGACCCAACTTCTCTGGCCCTCTCAACCAAACAGTCACGCTAGTAATGTGGCTCTCCACATGTCCAACATCCAATCTTTGGTCCGATACTCCTAGTCCCTGAAGTAGAAGTTGATGGCCCGTGAGCTTGAAACCCTGGTATGTTCTGCTAATGACGCTATTGTTGTTGTGGTCCTTTGCAGGGAGTTTGCTGCTAAGGCGCCGATCTTTGTGGTGTCGTGAACATGGATCCTCTCATATTGCGTTGATACCCTGATGGATTTCTAGATGGTATCTTATGTTCCTGCACACCAGATGTTGCATGTTTCATCAGTCTCACAAGATTCCTACTCTGACCCCCATTGATCATCTCTTCCTCAGCTATGAGGGCCTTATGGAAAACATCCTGCAATGTTTGAGTCATTAGGATCCTCAGTTTCACACTAATGTTGACATTAAGGCTGAACACAAACTTGTTGAACTTGAGCTTCTTGGTGTTCATATGTGGAGCATACCTAAGCAGCTTCATGAAATAGGCTTCATACTCAGGCACTGTACAACTGCCCTATCATAAGGCATTGAACTCATTGAGCTGGCACTCAATGAATTCCTCAGACAAATAAATCTCCCGGAATCACTCCTCAAACAATTCCCATGACACGTCTTTGACGACCATGTTCAGTTGTGGCAGGAGCGTCTTCCACCATAGAATCATGCTCCCCTTCGGCTGAAAGAACACCCTGTAGAATTTCATGTTGGAGGTGTAGCTGTGAAGTGAGAAGCATATCACCATGTTCTCCAACCATGCCTCAGTGGCTACGTCATCCATGGCACCCAAGAACTTGGGAAGCTTAACCTTCTCGAGTTCTCTATGAACACCACCAGGAATAGTTGGGGCGCGTTGTGGACCCTTAAGAGGTATAGGCGCTCTAACCTCATCTATATCTAGACAGTTAATCAAGGCCTCTGGCATCCTCTGGAAGGACCTCATCAACCCAACCACATCCCCCACAACAATCTGCTCCTGCCCAATGACCTGTTCTTCTCCTTGGGGGTTAGACCCTTCTGGTGTGGATGCTACTAGAGGCATCACGCCTCCTCCCCTGGCACCACCTCATCTCCCTCTGCGACGCCCTCTAACCATGATTACCTGTAGGGACACAATTCAATTTAATTAGTGGTCAAGTATTAATCAATTGTTTAATACACTGGAAGACATAATGATCCCAAGTTGCGGGGTTGAACCCTTTGTGATACCATATGTAACAACCCTTTGTTACGCCTAAGAAAAAGAGAAGCACAAAAGTAAAAAATAACTATTTCATTAAGAAATTACCACCATCTCATGATAACAACAACACCTAAT
>JASDQU010737925.1:174492-201746 GCA_032191745.1 Picea mariana
AATCCGGATTTGTTGAAAATGAACTATCTACACGATTTAAACCTTTACAACTTATTCGCATAGATTTTTCTGACATTCTTGAGAGAAAAAGATGAATCCTTGCTTGATAAAATTAATGTTAGAATAAGGTTGTTTTTAGGATATCTTTATCACCCAACATTTTGGCGTCGTTTCTATGGAGATTGTCAAGGATAGTATAGGTTGCGTCTTTGAAAGGATGAGGTATTAAAAATGGAAGGTAAGAACCTAAGTAGGAAATAAGTAAAATGCTTGTGCCAATGCCTACCTTCAGTTGATGCATAGAGGTTACATAGGTGCATAGAGGTTGCGTCGGTATGTATGACTAAGAAGAAAGAACCTGTAAAACAAAAACCCTTATCGAAAACTACAAAATCCCAGAACTCGGTGGCCCCTGGAAGGAGCACTTTTATAGATGAAATTATCCGAAAGGATGAATCTGAAGCCTCGGTTAGACCTCGAAAAGGTTCTACCCAAACCCCTCAAGCAGAAGACTCACCAACTGTAGCTCAAGCTGAGGTTCATAGCGAAACTGAAGGAACTAAGTAGAGTTTCCAAAGTACACAAATTCCACTTTTCAGTCCTTTAGGCGAGGGAAATTCTTGTAATTTGAGAGAAGGAGAAGGGGAGACCAGTGGAGTTGCTGAGGCAAACCCACAACCATCTAAATTTGGATCTCCTAGGATTCTGGTAGGAGAAGGAACACCTGGAATCCTAGACATAAGTAGTGTGGTAAAACCTCATAAGGGACCAAGTAATCATCCACCCTGAGTAGAGCACCCAAACCAAGAGATCCCTAAGGGTTATTGGAACATTTTTTACCAAATGGCACATGAAAATCATCCTCGACCTCAACCCTAGACTACCACCTTGGAATATCCTATAGTCGATCCAGTTGCTAATGCCCCAATGAAATCCATTCCACTACAGAATATCCCAACATTCAATGGGTTGATCTCAGAGGACCCTAACGTGTTCTTATTCAAATTTGATGTCATGTGTAGAGGCTATGAATATACCTCTGAACCCCATAAAATAAATCTATTTCCTTCCACTTTGAAAGGGGAAACTTTACAATGGTTTATGGGACTAGGGGGAGGAACTATAAATTCATGGGACGAAATGAAACAAGCCTTCCTTACAAAATACCAAGACTATTGTAGAACCAGGGATCTACAGGATGAAATCTTTAAAATGGTTGCAAAATAAAATGAAACACTAGAAGAATATGTTGAAAGATTTCAATATAACCTGTAGAGATCACCTTACGGTACATTACCAGGTGAGGTACGTAAAGCCACTCTAATAAAAGGTATGGAGGATGAATGGGGAGAAAAGTTAAATTTAATGGGAAAAGGAGATAGTTATCAAGAAACATATGATGAAATTGTCCAATTGTGTATCAGGTGTTCGTGCGGTAGTACATGAACCAGTTCGGGAATATGAGGTCCCATCACCATAACTAGTAACATTACTAGTGGGAGTCTCACCCGAGCAGAAATTGGTAATATTTTGGAAAATTTTAAAACTGACATTTTGGGCACTCTGACTACGCAATTGGATGTTCTGCAGGATAAAAAGAGACATGCAGAACTAGAACAGTCGTTGGCTATATTTTTTCCACGACGTAGAAAGAAAAATAATCCAAGGGAATGTCCCATGGACATGGTTCAAACTTGTGCTATCTGTGTCAAAGATCATGTGACAGAACAATGCCCATCACTTCTAGGACTAAAGGTCGTCTTTAAAGAATAAGAATAAGAAACGTAACAAGTATATCTGGTGGCTCGACGTCGCCAATGGCAGGCTTGTCCCCTAGGTACGCTACAAGATTCTTCTTCTTTCTTTCTTGGACAATATAATCAACAGTATAATACTGGAAATGCATGGCAGAGCCAACCATTTTTAAATCCCACCTGGAAGTCCCAATAATATCCTAATACATCTTGGCCAAATCAACTGGTTTCCACTCCTACTTTACCTAACTTGTAGTACTCTACCCCATTTTCATAGAATTCAAATAATAGTCCCTATCCTTCACAGTGGACTAGCACAACTTCCCAAGCTCCCAATTGGACTCAAAACTGGGAGCGCCCCATGGGACTGACCAATCAACCTATGGGAATGGTTCATCAAGCTTAGCTCACTTTACAAGCTCCACTTCAATTGCCCCAAAATCCCCAACCTCAAGTACGCCACCAACTACCAGCTCAACCTAACCCAAATTATAATAAGAGACAAGTCCAACTCGTGCAAATTGTTGAGAATTTGGAATGTGAAACAAAATATGGAGGATGCAATGAGCTTCGGTTAAGGTTGGGGCATGTAGTTTCTCCCGAGGAAAGCAGAATTCACCAAGAAAGGGAGAAAACGAATGATAGACAACCAACAATAAACCCATCGATTTTGGTTATAACAGAAGAAGCAGAACAGGGGGAAAGCACAGTCGAGCAACAAAATCTTGATAAAGACACAATTTCTTCTCCCCTGTTCCCTGAAAGGTTAATGATAGCTAAACCGGTTGTATATCCTAATTTTGATATCGTTGGGGAACTAAATAATATATGTGTTAAAATCCCACTCCTATAGGCTATACAAGATATTCGTATTTATGCAAAAAAAATTAAAGAATTATGTGGGAAAAATCCTGGAAGGAAAACTAAGAATCCATCAACTCTTCATGTGGTAGGAACCTTATCCAATCTTATTTTAGGAAAACAGAAGATAGTCAAATACATAGACCTGAGAAATCCCATGGTAACGGTTCAGATACAGGATTGCTCTTTCCCAAATACATTGGTGGATTTGGTAGAAACCATCAACATTATGACCACAGAGACCTGTAACGTCCTCGATATCACTTCCTATGAACCAACTTCAACTTTGTTAGAATTGGCTGATAGATCGGTGGTTAAACTGGAAGGCACATTACAAGACATAGTAGTCTCAATCGAATCTTGGGAATACCCAACTGATTTCCTAGTTATCAACCCAAGGATTAGACTATATGGACACCAGTTAATATTAGGGCAACCGTGGCTAGCAACAACATATGGATACATAGGATGTGGCACATGAAACACAAAAATTGCTAGAGGAAGTGCTATAAAGAACCTTATTTTTTATCCTCCAGCTAAACCAAGTCCTCCTATCATACACCATCAATTACAACCACCTATATATCTGGCAGAAAACATACGCCCTCCTCTCACATTAGAAGAAGATCTTGGGCTCAAAAATCAATTAGAAGATGATGTGATCAACAATTTCATTAACAACCCAAGTGTTATAGGTAACCCAACATGTCAAATGCTAAAGTTCATTTTAGATAATGAAGAATAGAGAGATCCTTTAGAAGAATTGATTGATCAACAAATTCCCACTACTGTTGTCCATAACATCATTGCAGTTGAAATCACACCAAGAATAATTTTGAATATTAATGCCAATTTGAATGACCAACAACAACAAACATTAATTTATATCCTTTCTAAATACCAACAAGATTTTGCCTGGGAATATTTCGACATGAAGGGAATCGATCCCCAACTATGTACACATCATATCTGTATCGAAAAATATGCCCTACCCATCCGACAACCCCAATGAAGATTAAACCCTCATCTCAAGGACATTATCAAAGAAGAATTACAAAAATTGTTTGATGTGGATTTTATATATCCTATTTTAGATAGCCAGTGGGTCTCGCCACTAGTAATCGTCCCTAAAAAGAATAGTAAGTGGTGATTCTGTGTATAATACAGAGAACTCAATAAATCTACCCAGAAGGACCATTTTCCCCTACCTTTTATAGATTAGGTCCTTGGTACTTTAGCAGGGAAGCAGTTTTTCTCTTTCCTAGATGGATTTAGTGTTTATAATCAAATTTAGATTGCTTCGAAAGACCAGGATAAAACTACATTTGCATTTCCATGGGGTACCTTTCCATATCGAATCTTTTCCTTTGGGTTATGTAATTCTTCGGCTACATTCCAGAGAGATATTTTAAGCATGTTTTCTAATTTAATTAATGAGGGACTTGAAGTTTACATGGACGATTTTACCCCTTATGGCACTAGCTTTGATCAAGATTTAACAAATATGGAGAAGGTATTGGAATGATGCATTGATACTAGGATATGTTTGAGTCATGAGAAATTTCATATGATGATGACTGAATGTGTGGTAGTAGGACGCTATGTTTATGCAAACAGAATCAAGGTAGACCCAACAAAGATAGAGGTAATTCTTAAATTGTCTACACCCCTTACACAGACCGAGGTACGTAGTTTCCTTGACTGTGCAGGACATTATCGCAAATTCATCGAAATTTTTTCAAGAATAGTTGCACCTTTACATGCTTTAACTAGTAATGTGGAATTTTAGTGGTCCAATAAGTGTGAGCTTAAAAGGTTACTTTTAATAGCATCGGTGCTAAGAGGACCAAATTGGAAGTTACATTTCACATCTCTTCATATGCATCAGATGTCTCTATAGGCGTTGTCCTTGGAAAAGAACAAGACAAGCAACATTATGCTATTTACTTTATTAGCAAAAATCTTACCCTTGCCAAATTAAATTACACAGTAATAGAAAAATATTTTTTAGTTGTTATGCATGCTATTAATAAATTTCGACAATACATAACAGGCTATCGAGTGTTTGTCTATATTGATCACTCCACCATTAGATATTTATCGAACAAACCAATTACTAATGGAAGGGTTACTCATTGGTTGTTGTTGTTGCAGGAATTCAACATCACCATTAAGGATCATCCAGGAAGAGAAAATCTTGTTGCAGATTTTTTGTCTCGTATACCCAAGGTAGATAACTCGTTGGCAGTCGAAGACCAATTTCCAAATTAACATTTGTTCATTGTAACTATTAAAACACCTTGGTACGTTGATGTGGCGAATTATCTGGCAATTGGGAAATTTCAAGCACACTTGTCATCAAGAGAAAGGAAATTAATTGTTCAACATACCGCATGGTTCACCTGGATTGGTGGATATCGTTTCCACGTAGGATCTGGTATTCAGATCCGAAGATGTATTAGAGAAGATGAAATTCATGATATATTCAAGGCACGTCATGATGAGCCCTACGGCGGACACTTTGCAGACTGCAAGACTGGGAATAAGTTTTTTCATATGGGTTATTATTGGCCCTCGATTTTTAAATATGCAAATAAGTATTTCTAGACTTGTGATAGCTGTCAGAGGATGGGTCGACCAGGCCAAGCTAATGGAATGCCCCTTCAACCATAGGTGTGGTGGAACCTTTCAAGAGATGGGAACTAGATTTTGTTGGCCCCTTTAAACAAAAATCAAACCAAAAATCTTATATACTAGTTGCAACAAACTATATGAACAAGTGGGTAGAAGTAGTGGCCTTGCCAAACACAACTGAGGAAGCAGTCATTAATGTTTTTCTAAACTATTTGTATGCTATGGATTACCCATATTTTTGCCAAGATTTTTGAACATCACATAAAATATCTGTCACTCTACGCAATTATCACATTAAACATAGGGTTACCTCCCCATACCACCCCTAGGTAATTGGACAAGTGGAAAGTACCAATAAAGTCTTGGAGGCAATATTGACAAAAAAACCCTTGACAAACCATCAAAATTGGGCAACCGAGCTTCCAAATGCCTTATGGGCCTATCGCACAACATGGCGTAACACTATTGGCTACTCTCCTTATCACCTATCATTTGTCAAAGAGCCAATATTTCCAATTGAATTTGAGATAGAGACTCTAAAAATGGCCTAGGAAATGGGACTGGATCTTACGTAAGAACACACACTGTGCTTATAGCAACTCAATGAGCTAGATGAAGCATGCTTGTTTTCCATTTAGTGCACAATTGTTATTCAACAGCATAGAGCTAAGTGGCATGAAAATACTATCAATAAGAAATCGTTCCTGAAAGGTGATTGGGTGCTTCTTTATGATTCCAGATTTCAGGATTTTCCTGGGAAGTTGCAAACAAGGTGGATGGGACCGTATGAAATCAAGGAAGTACATGATAATTGAATTGTCACTTTAGTTATCATCGATGGGTCTGGTTCTCATTTTTTGGTAAATGGACATCGGCTACATCTCTACCATCAACCACTTTCAAAAGAATCATTTCTCCAAGAAGTAAGTAACGATCCTATTGTTCAGATTTTAGCTGGCTAGGAAGGTAACCCAACATCTTCAGCTCCATGAAATTGTTGTTTTTCTCCAGCATTGTACATACTGTATATATTTTTCTTTGAATATTTGATTGAGTTTTTAAGTTTTTACTTTCTAGGGAAGTTGTTATAAAGAGCTTTGGAGAACAAATACTAGAAAGGGTGTAAAATAAGACTGTAATGAAAATACAAATAACACTCTTTTTTGTTCTTTATTTATAACTATTACATGTCTTCTATCATTCAAATTCAAACTCCAAATTTCTCACATTTCACTTTGAAGAACCCATCAAATATAAACCTTTGTTTTTATACAGGAGATGAATATGTCATGTTTCGCAACAAAAGTTAGACGAATGAACTAAAAAGATGCGGGGTTGTGACTGTAGTAAATAGAAATGAATGCATGACATCGTAAACCATCTGATATATTTTACCCCCCTAATCATTGAATAACCCTACCCGTAAAGCTATTAAATGAATTTAGTTGATGACTAATCAATCCTAGATTCTCTAAAGAATTCTTCATGCGGGAGGTATCCAATTAATTAATTAGATGGTTCAATTTGAATATCATCATCATCTTCCTAGAAATTCAGTTTTCGTTCCTTTGGTCAGTTGTCATCCCTTTGGAAAATTGTCATTCCCTTTATGGGTAATGTCGTTCATTCAAACATAACAACTATCGTTCCCTTGGTTGTGATTGTGGTTCCCTTTGCGAGTAATATCGTTCATTCAAATGTAACAGTTTTTGTTCCCTTTATGGTTGTTCCCTTTGTTGTTCCTTTCACCTGAAAGAAATGATTTTTGTCTCCATCAACAACACATGTTTTTTTTATGAATGCCCCCTTATACGTTTAGCTATTCCTTTGGATATGAACTTCAATAATTAGTTTTCAAAGGCATCATTTCTAATTATCATGGAAACAATTTCTTATTTTCTTTTTGGGGAATATTTAGCATACCTTATCAAATTGTTTATGGATTTATTCCTTCAAATTATCTTAATATTGTTCATGATCCATAACCACCATAATTAGTTTATTTTCCCTATATATACATATACTTGAATGATAATTTCCCTTCACATCATAATAAGGATTCTAAGTCACATTTTTACTTGTCATTCTTACACTTCTTATGCCATCCCAAACTCTTAAGGAGTAGATGAACCTCCCTTAATAATGAAAAAAAGAGAGATAAAAATACAATAAAATAAATCTTTAAAAAAAGGAAAATGAAAGAAAAGAAAAAAACCTTTCTCTAAAAAACAACAGGGGGTCTCATCATGAGCCAACGTACCACGATCATAAGATATTAACATAAGTGACAGTCCCACTATGGAAACCGCACCAAGGAAATGGCCTTTGAAATTTAGGGTCAAAGGACAAGATATCTCATCACGAGCCGACTTGTTCACTTTGTTATGATCTAGTGAGTGGCATTGTTGTTATCTGGCTTCCAAACTAGGACAGTGGCCCTTTTGGGAAAAGAATATTCAAATTACTCATTGAGGATACTGGTTCATCTATGGGTTAAATGGAAACCCTGCTGAGGCTATGGACGCCCGCTGGAAGCAGTGGCCTTGCCTATGGTATTGAATTTTATCTTAATTTGCCAAAATTTGATTGTGCTCATAGATTTCCTTTCTTTAAGAAGAGGATATCATTCTTGATATATTTAAAAGAAAGGGAGGATGAAAAAAGTATGACAAGTGGCATACTCATAAAAGTTGGGCATATTAAAAATATTCATAATTTCTTCCTTAACACTTTGGGTATTGGTATTTGGACTTGCTCTTTCCACAAAAGATATGATTATCATTCATTTCCATGATTAATATTAAGTTGTTTTGGTAATTTTTAACGATTGTTATACTCATYGGAGGTTGCGTGATAAATAATCCATCGATTGACTGCCCATCATTAATACGTTCCCACATACGACCAGTCGAGGTGGACCTTTCACTCATTGGGGGGGTGGACATTCCGSACGAGTTAACGATAAGACATAATAATTAAAAACAATGGKAAGATATGTTATATTGTTATATAATTTATTTTATACATCATTTCTGATAATTTTCTTTTACATGCTRGTCTAGCAAGTTTCGCAAGTGGGAACGATAGTTGTGTCAATTTTCTTGCAGAAAATCTGGGTGCTTGAATTATTCGTCGTGAACCTACACTGTTGTGAGTTACTAATCAGGATAGGGAAACTCTAAACCATTTAGTATGGACACAATATTTTAATAGGCTACAGGGATTTGATACAAATATTGCATTGACATTCTTCCAAAATCTATAGGGGGAAATCTCAACACTTCGAGGCATACAAATACCAGTCATTGATGCCAGCATAGCTTAGGTTACATGCTTTCCAAATGAAGGAAAACAATGGACCTGTAAATACACAACACTCCAAGAAGTTGTGGAATCCTTTGCAGAACTAGGGGAGAAATTTGACAAGAAAGGAAAAGGCCTCAACCCCACTACTCTTAGTGAACCTTGGAGGGAGATAACAGGCATGGTGCAAAGATACATTACATGCGATGGATGATATGATATGGTGAGACCTCACCACCTCAAGCTGTTGGCAGCGTTAAAACAATGGTTAGTATTAAATATTCCATATCTTTTAAATAACATTTTGCATGAGGTAGCTAGAAGAACTCAAAAAGCTAAAGACCTTGATACCGTAATCAATGATCATGGGATGGAAAAATTAATAGTAGTCAGGGAATTAAGTCATACACAAATAACGTGGGAAGGCCTAATTGACCTTAATAGACCCTTGAAAATAGAGAAACCACAAGTTCCCCAATCAAAGATCCACCTTGAAATTCCTCCACAAGGAATTGAGGTACTTTAGCCAGAGGGTGAGAGTGCTCAAATAGAAATACCAACGACCCATCCTGAAATTGAAACAAAACTTATTCAGTTGGCAGAGGAGCAGTCAAAATAAGAAACTTAGAGTATGCAAGAAAAGACATCAAAAAGGAAAAGAAAAAGAACAACTTCTGCTCCTAAAACCCCCTTCGTTAAAAGAAGAAAGGGTAGAATTATTAGACAATCTAAAAACACTCAAGAGACTGTGCAAATAGAAGATCCACCATACGAAAACCATGTAGGGAATTAGGATGATTTCCCTCAAAGATATGAAGGGAAGATGGACCGAGTGTTAGGAAATTTGTGAATGTCTCTTACTAAAGGTACAGACGGTCCAAAAGAACCCCAAGCTCCAACCTCTCCTCTTTAAAACTCTATCTTTGATAATCCTGATGTAGATATGCCATGCTCTCCTATGAGGGAATGTATTGATGTAGAAGAACAACCAGAGCCTCGGTTTAAGGAGAGTAGTCTTTTAGAGAAACAAGAATGCTCAAAAGATACATGGAATGAATTTCCAATTGATCAAGATTTTGAAGACCTTGAAATTCCCCTTGGACATAAAGAAACAACAAAAGAAGGAAATAGCCGAATCAGAGAGATGGAACATGAGAATAAGGCACTGCGGAGGAATGTCAAGAGAATGAAGGTATTAAAACAAGAAATTGTCATATTGAAGGGAAAGATTAGATGACTTAAGAAGCGGTTGGAACAGTCTGACAAATCCTATAGGAAGAAGAAATCTAGGAGAGTTAGAATGCAGGGAAGAAATCCACTTCCTACTGGAAGGGTTCAAAGAGGGGAAATTCATACTCACTCTATTGAAACACAAACAAATTTTCATGTCCCCTTGGATTCAGCTGAAACAGAAATGAGACAGATGCTCTAGTAATAGTGGAAAAAGTTGTTCAGAATGAAGGGGTGCTTCATTCCTCTAAACAAGATGCCATTATCAGAAGACTGGAAGCATAATTGGAACAGTCCCAACAAACCTTAACCCAATTCCTAAATGAAATGGTGCCAGTAACATAGCATCAAAAAATTGTGAAACAACTCCGAGCAATGTTAATGACTGAAAATGAAACCTTTGTTGATCTCAGTAGACCAAGAGAAAAGGAAAACAAGATGCAGGGTTAGCTCAATGGAGCTTTGAAGAAAATAAAAAATATTTTCTCTATTTATTCTGATGCATTAGCTTGCAAGGACCTTGCTAATAATTATGCCCTATTTTTATTGGAACACTATTTGTTATTAAAAGTGAAAGCAGCTAGGGTAGGAACACCTTCTGAGTTTTCCATTGTCTTTGATTTTGTTTCATGTTTCAAAGAACAAGATGTAGTAAAATACTTTTTGTGTGAATTATATCTTCATAATTTCATTTTAGAAGGAAACAAAGATGATAAACCCAATCCATTCACTGCGGATATCCATTTTTGGGCCTTTTTATCTTTTTCCAAAAATCAAATTAGATGGTCCAAGCCACATAAGGTCTTTATGAATAGAGAAAATGGGCTAGACTTATGGGTAAGAGGAGAACCTTCTAAACCCTTTGACACCATTATGCAACATACAACATTTATGAAGAGGGAAAAAACGGTGGAATCTTTATCTCCCATCCATATACATGTTATATATTCAGGGTTGCAATACTTTGGAGAAATCAGAGAAAAAATCCTTTTTGCTACAAAGTTAAGATGAAGTGTCTCTTCAAACGAAATCAAGAACATGGAACCATTTGGTTTTAGGAATTTTTAAGCAGCTTCTCTCTGATTAGACATGTATTCCAATATGATAAGAGAAGCAGGGATTTCCTGGATTGGATGCAGGTACAATGCACCCATTATTTGGTATCCTCCAGAGGTTTATCAATGTGTTTATGAACTCCATAAGAAACAGGAAGAAACTTCTTTTGAAGAAATTAAAAGTAAGCATGGTTTCCGGAGGTACAGAGAATAAACCTCTCCATCCTAAAATCTCATTGCCCTGCATATGAACTATCTTGTTGCATGAGGACAAGCAAAAAGGTAAGTTTGGGGGTATGTTGGGGTAAGAAAAAGGTAGAAATATTCTCCTTGTTACTTTGGTTTATGATATATTCTYTGTTGACTTTTCTATTAGCTTGAAGTAATTAGGGAAGAAAATAATTAAAAATCTTTTGAAAATAATATTAAATAATATTAGATATTTTATAAACTTTGGGTTTGAATTRCTTTGATTTTATGCAGAAATGGGCAATTGTTGTTAATCGAGGATAATCAAGAAGATAATAAATACACATGGGTCATTGAATACTAAAGAAATCAGGCATTAGAGGGTTCAAAGAATATTGATTTTTATCTTGAAATCTTCATAAAATAGTAAAATCAATCATGAGGATCTCTCGATACTCAGGATAACTTAATTCACTTATCTTATTGTCATATATATAGAAGAGTGAACGATAGAGAGGTGTGATAGAATTATAATCTCCTAACTGTTAATACTCTACACAACAACCCAGTTGTAAATGACTTATCAATTATGAAATTAATGGAAGATTTGAGCATTTTCACCATTTCCGTCTACTGAGTTTTTCATAACAGTATCTTCTGAAGACCTTGGGCCAATAGATAGGAACTATCGTCTTATCTGTATTTTTATCAATTCTGTGGTAATTTTGTGGATTGATATTTCCTTCATCATTTAGAATAGATTCATTAATGTGTTGTTTCTATTATGAATTGATTGTGTTATTCCATTCGCATAGGTTAGACGTTCTATTTGGAAATTACTAATTGTTGCTCAATTACCGATTGCTTCCAATTTATCACTTGTTGATTCTTTTCATTAAGTTTGTATTTGTTGTTCCTTCTCAAATCTCAATAGATCATTGTTCCTTTCGAATAGGTTGATTAATCATTGTTCTTTGAGAGATTGATTCATTGACGCTTTTGTAGATTAAATTGTTGTTTCCTGGATAGATGAATGAGTTCAATAATTAATTGATGTTTCTTTTTAGGGTGTGTTATTTCTCAGAGTATATTTCCTTTTGATTGAGGGTGTTTTATTGTTTATTAAATTTGGTTGTCATTGATGTCAACCCTTGAAGAAAGTCCAGTAGTGAATTTCGGTAGCAGAAAGGTTTGGGTAATGGACCCAAGGTTGTTTCATGTATAATGGTATGAGTTTTAATATATTTGATGGTAATACTATTATATATGTATAGTACATGTCATTCCATTTCTGGTGGTATGTGGAACGTCACATAACTCCTCACAGTTAGAGAGATATGGACATGAGAAGTTGGAGAACCCAGGTTTGGGTAATGGACCCAAGTTTGCTTGATGGATAATGGTATGATTTTTGATATATTTGTAGGTAATACTATTCTATATATATAGTACATTTCATTCCATTTTTGGTGTTATGTGGAACATCACATAACTCTTCACAGTTTGAGAGTTATGGCCTTACAAAGTTGGAGGACCCTCATATGTCATCTAGAAGCCCCAAAAGGTCAAAGTAGTCAAAGTGGTTTAAGAGATTTTAGAAGGCAAATAATAAAGAGAAGTGATGAGTGTACTATAATTAAAAGTGAATACAAAAGAAATTATTTAAATAATAAATTTAATGGAGAAATTAGAAGTAGGTTAACCCTAAAATAAGGAAAGTGGGCAAAGTGACCTAAAAGATGCTTTTAAGGAAGCTACTTGGAGAGTATAAATAAGAGGCAAGGATCTCTCATTTTATATCACACTAGAGCATATTGAATATGCATAGGTGACTAAGGTAACCAAAGGATATCTAAGCCAAATTTCAGAGGGAAGGTGAAGAAAAGAAGGCTGGAATTCAAGGGAGGATAAATTCTTTTGATGATTGTTTCTGAGGTATGATTTACAGGTTATCTCACCATTTTCGCAATATTTTTTTTTTAGAAAGATTCAGACAATGAAATTGATAGTCCATTAAGGAAACATATCCAAGTATCTGTGGTAAAAATTTATTCTTGTGGGTAGTTGTATTTTTGGAGTTGCACTCCGTGGAAAATAGGGTTTGTAGCTAGTCCTGAAACTAGTCTAAAACAAGTGTTTTGGGTAAAAACATCATAATTTCTTCATAACAGATACAAATTCAGTAATACCAAATGTGTTGGTTAGAGTACATTCTGCAGTATTCTTTGTAACATTTTCATATCCATTCAACAAATATTCCATGCAGGCACGCTCTAGAAGGCCCCTCTCTAGAATAAGCCAGAATTTAGCAAGGTATGCCATTTTTTCTATAACTCCTTTTCTGAGAGGTTCCAAGTAGTGACACCTCAAGGAATTGCATAAAACAAAATGAAGAACATTGTGTACTATTTTCATATCTTTATTCATTATAGGTACATAGTTATGATTATTTCAAGTTAGGTTTGTTGACTAATCCCAAACTAGTCATGTGAGACTAAAGAAATGTTTGATGAAAATGCTTGTCTCTTGTTGTGAAATTTAAGGAAGGTTTACAGGTATGTGATCATATACACCAGGTCTATTACATAGTTACAAATCATATTTGTATGATGAAATTGATGAGGTCTTTTGGTTAAGGTACATGTTGGGTACATGGTTGAGACAAGTAGTTGATGAGTTGGCACATACATGAGGTGTATAGTTGATGATGTTGGTACATATTGATGAGTCATAGTTGATGAGTAGTTGAAACATAATTGGTACATTGTTGGATGCACTTGTTTATGGTACATGTTGATTATAGGTTGTTTGGTATAGGTTGGTGCATGGTTGATGCACTTGTTTATGGTACAGATTGATTACAGGTTGAGGTACAAGTTGATGCATGGTTGATGCATGGTTCAGGTTTACAATGGTATATCTCACAGTGATAGTGTGACAGTGGTTCCATCATTCTACTTCTACTTTAGGGTGGTCTGACGAGGCAAGGACAGGTGGTTGTAGCCACTTTCCGGTTGTATCCGGAGAACATAGTGGGTTGTAGCCTCCTTCTGGTTGTTCCAGAGAATAGGGGAGTTGGAGCTTCCCGCAGGTTGTAGCCTCCTTCTAGTTTCAGCTAGAAAACAAAGGAAGTTGGTGCTTCCAATGAATGTAATTCTTCGAGACATATAAGAAAAATCATTCTGTGGTTTTCTCTCGCTTTGGGTTTCCACATAAAACACTGGTGTATTGTGTATGTGTATGATTGTTCATTTGTTCATTGATTATTTACTCTGCATTTATTGGATGATAATGCTACATTGATATAACACTTGGATTATATGATTAAAAAGGATTAAATTTTTCTATTATTGATTCACCCCCCTCTCAATAATGATAAAGAGGTTCATAATGGAAGATTTCAAACCAGTTATCACTCCCATGCAAACCATTTTCAAGTTAAGAAAAGATGATGATTCAAAGTCTACAGATCAGAGGCAATACAGGTCAATGATTGGTATCCTACTATATGTAACAACATCCAGACTAGATGTAATGCAGGTAGTTGGACAAGTGGCACATTTTCAAGAAACACCAAAGTAATCACATGTGTTAGCAATGAAGAGGATTTTTAGATATCTCGAAGGAACATAAGAGTTTGGATTATGGTATCCTAAAGGAAAGGATCTATCTCTTATTGCCTACACAGATGCATATTGGGCATGTTGTATTGATGATCGATGAAGCACTAGTGGAGCAACGTTCTACTTGGGTGAGTGTTTAGTATCATGGATAAGCAAGAAACAATCATCAATATATCTATATACAGTCTAGGGAAGATATATTGTAGCAACAACATGTTGTACACAGGTTCTTTGGATGAAACAAACTCTGACAGATATACAGGTTGAGTATGTTGATCCCATTCCAATTTATTGTGATAATACAAGCTCCATCAGTATCTCAAAGAACCCAGTGATGCACTCCAAGACGAACCACATTCCAATCAAGTATCACTTTCTACGGGAACAGAGTGCAGAAAAGAACATCATAGTTTAGTATCTGTGCACAAAAGAACAAGTGGCAGACTTATTTACAAAACCACTTCCATGGGAAGCCTTTGAGTATATTTTCCAGAGACTCAGAGTTATTTCTACTCCAAAATGAATGATTTTGAATGCTTATCTTATATGTCTTAGATGTACACGAGGAAGCACCATAAAGAGGATAGTTCAGTTAGGGGGAGCAGAACCAAATGGAAATATACCTTTGCCATTGCTAAAAAAGGGGGAGATATTTATCATATGCAGAGGACAAAGGCATGATTCCAGAGGGAGAAATGGTCATAGAGATGCAGACGACAAAGGCATGGTTCCAGGGGGAGCATGAGTGATATGAATTTAGTATTGCATGAAATGATTTCAGTATTGCATCCATTTGTTTCTATCAATTACAAAGGGGGATATTGTTTATTAATGTTGGTTTTCATTGATGTCAACCCTTGAAGAAAGTTTGATAGTGAAATTTGGTAGCACAAAGGTTTGGGTAATGAACCCAAGGTTGTTTTATGTATAATGGTATGAGTTTAAATATATTTTAAGGTAATATTATTCTATATGGATAGTAGATGTCATTTCATTTCCGGTGGTATGTGGAATGTCACATAACTCCTCACAGTTAGAGAGTTATGGCCATGAGAAGTTGGAGAACTCAGGTTTGGGTAATGGACCCAAGTTTGTTTCATGGATAATGGTATGAGTTTTGATATATTTCCAGGTAATACTATTCTATATGGATAGTGCATGTCATGAAATTTCTGGTGGTATGTGGAACGTCACATAACTTCTCACAGTTTGAGAGTTATGGCCTTACGAAGTTGGAGGACCCTCATATGTCATCTAGAAGCCCCAAAAGTTCAAAGTAGTCAAAGTGGTTTAAGAGATTTTAGAACGTAAATAATAAAGTGAAGTGATGAGTTTACTATAATTCAAATTGAATACAAAATAAATTATTTAAATAATAAATTTAATGGAGAAATTAGAAGTGGGTTAACCCTAAAATAAGAAAAGTGGGCAAAATGACCTAGAAGATGCTTTTAAGGAAGCTACTTGGAGAGTATAAATAAGAGGCAAGGCTCTCTCATTTTATATCAAACTTGAGAATATTGAATATCTATAGGTTACTGAGGTAACCAAAGGATATCTAAGCTGAATTTCAGAGGGAAGGTGAAGAAAAGAAGGCCAGAATTCAAGGGAGGATAAATTCTTTTGATGATGCTTTCTAAGGTATGTTATTTACAGGTCATCTCACCATTTTAAAAATAAAGTTTTTATAGAATGATTCAGACCATGAAATTGATAGTCCATTGAGGAAACATATCCAAGTATCTATGGTAAAAATTTTAGCTTCTGGCTCGTTGTATTTATGGAGTTACACTCTATGGAAAATGG
This sequence comes from Picea mariana, assembly GCA_032191745.1. NCBI lineage: Eukaryota > Viridiplantae > Streptophyta > Pinopsida > Pinales > Pinaceae > Picea > Picea mariana. The sequence continues at coordinate 190,948 of JASDQU010737925.1, forward strand.
GGTTTGTGGTTAATCATGAAACTAGTATAAAACAGGTGTTTTGGGTAAAAATGTCATAACAGATCCAAATTAAGTAAGACCAAATGTGTTGGTTAGAGTGTAGTCTGTAGTATTTTTTGTAATATTTTCAAATCCATTCAAAAAATATTCTGTGTGGGGCACGCTATACAAGGTCACTCTCTAGAATAAGCCATAATTCAACAAGGTATGCCATTTTTGCTATAACTCCTTTTCTCAGAGGTTCCAAGTAGTGAAACATGGAGTAATTGCATAAAAAAAATTGAAGAACATTATGTACTATTTTTATGTCTTTATTCATTACAGGTACATAGTTATGATTATTTCAAGTTAGGGTTGTTGACTAATCACAAACTAGTCATGTGAGACTAAAGAAAAGTTTGATGAAAATGATAGTCTCTTGTTGTGAAAGTTAAGGAAGGTTTGCAAGTATGTGATCATATACACCAGGTCTATTACAGAGTTACAAATCATATTTGGATGATAAAATTGATGAGGGATTTTGGTTAAGATACATGTTGGGTACATGGTTGAGACAAGTAGTTGATGAATTGACACATACATAAGGTGTATATTTGATGATGTTGGCACATATTGATGAGTCATAGTTGATGAGTAGTTGAAACATGATTGGTACATACTTGGTACATGGTTGGATGCATTTATTTATGGTACAGGTTGATTATAGGTTGTTTGGTACAGGTTGGTGCATGGTTGATGCACTTGTTTATGGTACAGGTTGATTACAGGTTGAGGTACATGTTGATGCATGGTTGATGCATGGTTCAGGTTTACAATGATATAAGTCACAGTGATAGTGTGACAGTGGTTCCATCATTCTACTTCTACTTCGGGGCGGTTTCACGGGGTAAATACAGGTGGTTGTAGCCACCTTTTGGTTGTAGCCAAAGAACATAGGGGGTTGTAGCCTCCTTCTGGTTGTAGCCAGAGAATAGGAGAGTTGGAGCTTCCCTCAAGTTGTATCCTTAGAAACAAGGGGGTTGGAGCCTCCTTCTAGTTGTAGCTGGAAAACAAAGAAAGTTGGTTCTTCTAATGAATGTAATTCATCAAGAAATATAAGAAAAAGAATTATGTGGTTTTCTCCCGCTTTGGATTTCCATGTAAAACAATGGTGTACTTTTTATGTTTATGATTGTTCGTTTTTTCATTTCTTTTTTGCTCTATATTTATTCAATGATAATGCTACATTGATATAACACTTGGATTATATGATTAAAAAAGATTAAATTTCTTTATTACTGATTCACCCCCCTTCTCAGTAATCCAACAATTTTTTCTCAGAATTTATTTCCTTTTGATTGAATTATTAGTTTCAGATTTTGTACTTAATGTGTGAAGAAACTGATTGTTACAGTAATTTAGATGAATCCATATTTGTTGTAAATGAACTATCTACACGATTTAAACATCTACAACTTATCCTCATAGATTTTGTTGACAATATTGAGAGAAAAAGATGAATCCTTGGTTGATAAAATGAATGTTAGACTAAGGTTGTTTTTAGGACATATTTATCACCCAACACTCAAGAAAAAACTTGAAATAATGAAAAAAGAAAAGAGAATTACTGGAGAAATAAACAAGAACGTGAAAATATTAAAGAAAGAAACGATGATGATGTAAATAGAGATTTTCAACAAGAAGTCCAACCAAGTATTTTCATGTACATATTGTCTATATTAAAAGTACAGAATCATTTATTTAAATTATTGTTTAAAATGTAATTGATTGCAATTCGGTTTTGATGTTTTTCAAAAAACATAAATATATTTTTCTCATAATGTCGATGAAGTCATTGAAACTGAAATTGAAGAAGAAGTTGAATCACCTATTAGTATGTACATAAATCTAGATAATATAAGATGACCACTTGTATATAGTTTAGTGAGTTTATGTTTGGGTTTTGTTTTTTAAGATAAAATTGAAATATGCAAAAGAATCTATCAACATTGATGATGAAATATTAGAAAATGTTGATACTGAAAAATTTGGGAAGAAATAAGTTAATCATTATATAAGATGTCGTGTTATGAATATGTATAGTATTTTTTTCAAAGATGAATCATTAATAGTACAAGCTCAACTTTTACTCTGTCGAATAAATTCAAGAAAGTTAAGAGAAGCTACATCATTATTGGGTATTAAAAAGTCAACAAAAGATACAAAGTTGAAACAGAATGTCTTTGACAATATAACTAGTTTATTAAAATCTTTTGGAATATCTCAAAAAAAAGATGTCAGTGTTGCATGTAGAGTGATACACACAACAAATGTTTCATCAAGAAATATAAAAGATCGTTTGAACCAACACATGGAAAAAGTGATGGTAACCTCAAGAAAAATAATGTACAAACAAAGAAAATTTCGATTGCAAATAGATGAAAATGATGAACTTGCTTGTTGGACAGATATTTCTAGACAACCCTACAAAGATAGACTTGCAGAGAATGTTGATGAATCGGCCCGTAATTGTTGGTTGACATAATATTGTGTTTCACCACATACAAGGGATGTGTTGCAATGAAGAATAGCATGAAAACAATATGAACAACATCCAAAACATATATTGTCAATAGCACAAATAGAATTGTTCAATAAGTTCAAAGAAGAACACAAAGAAGTTAAAATTTCCATCCATACATTTGTGCAACAAAGACCATGGTTTGTTAGACCCATCATTGTTCGTGACACTTGTTGTCATTATCATGTGTAATTCGAGTTATATTACGACATTTTTCTTGATTTTGGTAAAAATTTATGGCCAAACTCACCTCCTCCTTCCACATTTCGTGCTTTTATATCTGAAATTCTATGTGAAAGAGAAGGTGATGAATTATTTTACCAAAAACAATGTGTTGGTGGAATGAAATGTGATCATTATGTAAATATAATTTTGTTTTAATCAAGGTATCCTATTGATATGAATGATCAATCATTTCTAATATAACATTCAATTGGAAGAGATATGAATATATCAGTAGCACAACTCCACATTCTTCAAATGTCATTTCCAAAAGGATTGATTGGAACGTAGATAAAATATGTGTGATAGATTTTTTGAAGAAGTTTGAGGAAGAAATTTATAAATACACCAAGCATTCAGATAGAGCTTGATGGAAAAAACTACAATTCAAACAATCCAGTGAAGTGTTCCCACCAGGGATAATTTTGTTTGTAGTTGATTTTGCAGAGAATTACACATTCGTTGAACAAAAAGAAATACAAAGTGAATATTATCATTATGATCAAATCACTATATTTGTCCATGTTCTATATAGAAATTCTCAAMAGAGTCTTGATAACATAGAAAGCAACAATGACAATCAACATGTTATAACAAAATATCACTTTTATATAAGTGATGATGGAGCACACAATACACAATATGTACAACAATGTTTTGATCATTTTTATGATTCATTGAAAGAATGTGGGATCGTATTCGATTGACATTGGATATGGTCAGATGGATGTGCGGGTCAATTCAAATCTTCAAGATCATTCTATTGGTTGTGTCCTCTTCATAAGAAATCAAACATTACACATTGTAGGAATTTTTTTGAGACTAGTCATGGAAAATGAGAGCATGACGATGCAGGGGCTTGTGTAAAATGAGCACTTCAAAGGTATCATATGAAACCTCATGCCAATAAATTTGAATCCGCTGATCAAGTTGTTGAATGGTGCAAACTAGTGCTAAGCAATGATCATAATACATGAAGATATGTGTGAAGGTGTGCATATATACATGTTACACATGTACACATTCAAATTTATATGATATTCAATCATTTTGTTGATAGATTTCAACTTAACAAGTTATTGTATTGTGTAGGTTTTTTTGGTATGTTGGAGTCCAAGATGTAAATAGATCAATCCCATATGAAGCTGGTACAATACATGGGACACAAAAAGTGCATTCAGTTAAAACAAAATGCTATCAAAATGTGTTTGCATTTGATAGAAGAAATGAATCTTGAAATGAATCTTGTTTTTGTTCAGTTTGCATAGAGGACACAAAATCCATAGAGATTTGCGAGAACAAAAACGTGGAATATGTTAAATCTTGGAGACATACTGAACTTAATATGAAAGGGAAAATGCCACTTGCAAGATCAGAGGAGATGGAATCAAATGAAACTATGGTGTCAGTTGATGGCAATAGAGTTTTTGATCTTGTTAGAGAGGGTAATTTTTATGTTTAAATATTTAAACAACTTGTAGATGTACTTGTAAGTTGGATATATAAAATTTATATACATAGTAGGTTCAAGTTTAATGGCACGTGCATTTTTTCTAATCTAACATGAACTACTTGTTGGAAAATATCAAATTATTTGTAGGAGATGCCTTTTTCGTGGTTTCACCTATAGACAACACTGAAAACATGAAATATTATTTGATGCAATGCATAGAACAAAAGATGAGGTTATTAGAAGATTTTGATGATAACGATTTTATATATGAAAGAGGACCCATCGTATTGAAAGGAAATTTTTTTCAAGAAATTAGTCAAACTGATACTCATGTTCACTTTCAAGACTACCAATCGGATGTAATAAGTTGTCAATATAGTCATTTGGTATGTGAAACACACATAAATTTAATAGTGAAATGACCCCCATTGTCACGAAAACATGCGACGCATAACATGTGCAATTTTTTTTTTAAATAGGAAGGTAACAATGACAACAGTCAATTAACGCAACTCGATGATGAATAGAACGCACGCAATTCAGGAAAAAAACAACATAATGACCTAGCATACTAGCACATCATGCAATTGGATGCCACATACGAAAATAATTTAGACAAAAATAAAAATGAATACCCAACCATCCTACCTTGCAAGGTTAGGACCTCCAATACACATAAGAAACGCTCAAGCCCAGGTTCCCATTGATTTTGACCATTTAAGGTCTCAAGGATGGCGAATGTTTTGAGGAACAAGGAGGTATCTACATCCTTCCCAACACAATCAAGACAAATCCTACTAAGCTAAGGACAATCATCAGACCAACCTAATGCAACCAACATCAATGCACAAGTAACATGAACCTTTAAAGCAAGTGAGAATTAACAATCATTGATTCAACATTTTGCATAGAAAACAAATAAACCACAACAACTGATTAGTAGTGGCCTTTCACTATGCACAATCAGATACATCTAAACATTTATACATTACTTCAATCAACCTTAAATTTACCAGTGCACAAGGGAACTGATATACACAATCTATCTAGCAATAAAAAATTGGAGGTGCAATTCTATTTAAATTCCAGGCGCACCATTTAATGAATCATTCATTAAAATAAAATTCGAGGCGTGAGAAGTGATATACCTTATGGGGTATTTCATTTAATCACACATACATCATGTCAATGTAACAATAACTACAATTATTCAATTTGGCAGTTTAAAAATAATTGACTCACAAAACTACAACTTGTAATACATCCTTCTAACTTCTGCAATCATAGAGTTTATTCTCCATTAAAAAAAATTCATCATATGCCATTAACTTCCTACATCATGATAATCCTTTCATTAATGAGATAATACAACCTTGTACATAATTTTATCATTAAGAGTTCATGTTATACATCGTTATACAATCATGGAATTATAGAGATTGTACAATCATAAAACACAAGTTATTTTTAAAATGAATGTTAGATCATGGTTTGTTATAATATTGAATAGTTAGTCTTTCATTAATTAAAGTCGRAAGGAAGTTCACTTATAAATATTAGACTTTCCATAATAATTAAAATAATTATTATTATGAATCTAACTATTATGAGTAATAATAATAATTAAACTGATTATGAATCTAATTGTTAATAAGCATGATTAACTGTTATAAATTTGTTGTTATGAGTAATACTAATTATTAACTTTTATGAATCTAACTGATAATAATAATAATTAAATTTCCATCCTATTCTAATGTACATTTTATGTTAGGCATTCCCAACTAAATAAAGTATCTGAGATGAGAAGCAAGCAACAAGAATTATTGATCCTGTAATTGAGTTTACTGGGGTAAATTTTAAAACCATTAAAACTGAAACAAAATCCATGGTGATAAAGTTTCCCTATGATTGATCCCTAAATACAAGCCCGTAGGTTCAATATGATGAAATTTTAACATTTCTACAGGGACAAATTTAATCGGAAAGCTTCATAGCTGGGTGAAAGAATAATAAAATTAAGAGAAATTAATTTAATTTGCAATTAAAAGGGAAACCGCTAGGTTTCCAAACTTGGAGGGAACATCCCTGAAGGTTTAGAGGTTGACGTCAAGAAGTGGTAGCAGGGAAGGCAGTGAAAATATTGTTGAGACAATAGAAAAAAGAACCCAAATTACCTCTCCATTCTAAAAGGACACGGTGAAGCTCAGAAAATTCCAAGGGCGTCAACAACCGAGACAACGTGAACTCCCTAATATGGAAGGAGAATGGATCCACCACAACAAGTGAAATACTACAATGGAAAACCCATAGACGGTCGAAAAAGAAGGGTCACAGTTTACACAGGGTAAGGGTGGATCTCCAACAAAGAAAAACTCAAATCTGAGTACTCCACAAAAATTTTGTGAGCAACTGCAAGACAAGTGGGCGATAGTATAACTCTGTCAACAAGGTTAGACAGGTCTGAACTCCAAACCACACAAAGCAGCCAAAAATGTGTCAAAGTATGGTGAGGCGTAGTTCATTAAACTTTAAACACTAAGATTTTCCTCCACATAAGCAAGGTATCATGAGAACACCATTACCTGTCACAAGTTGCGCAAAGGAATAAGTTGAAATTGCTAACTAAATACGTCCAACAGTTTCCCTTCCTTTAATAAAGGGTTCTATCATAATGGGTCCAAAGTAATTTCTCTCCAGGTCTTCACAACCAATACCATGGCAGCTGCAATGTGGTCTGTGCATGAAATCGATGAAGACAATATGACACCTTTTACCTAAATAACATGAAGTTAATAGAATAACAAGGTTCACATTGAATGCTTATTTTTATATTTCCTTTTTATCCTTCCCCTTATCCCACGCCTCCTTTCTTTCCAAACGTGTGATATATGAATTCAGTTTGGATACAGGGAAATCGAAGAAATGGAGGCAGATACTTATATTCAATGGACTTACCATTGCTATGCTCCATAACAAAACGATCTGATGACCCTGTATCCCACATTACTTTGGAATTCATAAATCTTATCGTAAATAATGGTTTTGTATCCATTAGAATCTCACCAATGAGGAATCACTGAAATATTTAAGTTTGTATGGTTTAAATTGTAATTTTAAATATTTAAATAAATTCGAATTTAAGAGATAATACACTGTGAATTAAACTTAGATGGAGTCTTAAATAAATGATGCAATTCAGCGTGACATATACTTATCTAGGTGGGTTCCAAAAATAATTATCAATCTTGAAATGAATTATCGAATTAAGATCGATAACAACCTAAGCTCAAAGATCATTAAAGCAAGGACGAAATCAATCCAGAAGTACTTGGCGAGAGGCGATTTGCAATATCGAAATTAAACTAAAATATTATGGGTTGGATAACCCAATGATGGTATTACGAGTATTAAGACTATTATCAGTCATACCATAGTTTTTAATACAACTTCTCATGAATCTGTATGGACAACACATTCCTAAAAGTTAGTTAATTTTTATATAGTCAACAACCCAACGGATCATCCATCGGTAGAAATGGTTCTATTCTATAATCCATAAATATAACATAAATTCTAATAAGCCTTCAACTATAGTTTCCATAGCAACTCAGATGCAAGTGCCTCATTGCACAGATCTTGAATCGTATTAACAATTTAGCTAAAATTTAATAAGTGGCCAACTTCAACTACAAAGGAAAATCAGACTCAAGGATGGTGAAGAAAAATGGAACTTCTAACTTAACTGGCCTATTCCTTAACAGATCAACAACAAGCGCACCCAACCGAGCTTCAGGGTACCATTAAAATTTTCTCCAATGCATGCATTCATATATATATATATATATATATATATATACTAAATTCAATACAACACTAACACACATATTGTAACTAACGATGATGAACTGAAGTCAATGTCTTGGGTTGGCGCTCCGACCAACTCCTACTCGCTAATCATTGAGACCTCATTAGTTCCTCCCAGCCAACGCTAGGGGTAATATTCTTCCCCCTGAGTCCCCCGAGCCTCAAAGGGGCCATGGACACAATACCAAATAATGCCATCTCCCATCTCTCCTTGCAAGGTTTATCTACCACTCGTTACCCGAGCTGGGTATCCCAACTCCCACAAGAGAAATTCAGTCAAGATAAAATTCTGGAAACGTAACCTTATGCAAACTAGACATGATCCATACTCCTCCTTCACCATCCTTTTTATAGTGTTTTCTTAGTGATTAGTTTCCAAAACCCTCATTATATTCTTTTTATTAAATTTAATTAGGATAAACCTCCTTCGCACACAGGTCACCTGATCCCTTAGTTGCACCAGAAAGCCATACTTACGGCTTACTTAAACCCTAGTTGAGTTCACAAATAGAAAGTTTCAAAGGCTAGATTCCTTACTAAGTTAGACATTCTCCTTTTTCTTTAAGTTCCCCTTTTTAACTAAGTTCAGAATTAGCAAGTTTAGAAAAAGACAACAAGTTACCCATTTATTAAATTAATCCTCCATTAAAAATTTTACTTTAATTATTAAAGTTTGAATCTTCTTTACACCTTTCTTGTTACATGTCTAATTAGTTGTTTTTTTGTTCAAGTTCTACTTAGTCCTAGGTTTTGCTTTTTTAAATTCACTAGGCTTTCTGACAAATATTAAGGGAAATTTTTTTATTAACTTTACTCATCTCATCATTCATTTTAAGGTCGACCAGGTCCTAAGGAGGAACAATTTTCTAGGTACTACGTTCATTAACTTACCATAGTTAAAATTGCAATGTGCACTTCAGGACACATTGCATGCTCCAAGGGTGCCACTCGCCTCTTTCTGTTTTATTTACACGATGTGCCCTTCAAGACACACTACGTGCTCCAAGGGTACCACTCGCCTATTGACTGAATTTGGTAGAAATCAAACTCCTGGAGTCAATACTCTGTTAAGTGACCTTGTGGGAGACTAAGGGCCTCTAAGGAATAAGGAACCTTCCTTATTGTGTGCCCCTTAGAATCATCATGAGATACTGTCATAGTCTTCTCTCACGACATCACGGATCTCTTGAACTAGGTAATTGTTAATATACAGTTCGAGCCACGACGAGAGTGATAGTAGTTTGTGCCAGGGTTGATGCCACACCTCTCCCTCAATCTCTTTGGTTGTCGTGCATGAACCCTTTACTCCTATGTGAGTCTGGTTAGCAAGCTACCATCAGCCTGCATCCATCAACAAAATGTGTCAGATATAACAATCAACATCACAATATCTATTCATATGTCACATATGTAATATCAAGAACATTCAAACCATAAAAATCCACTCCCTGACTTGATACAGAGTCCAAGGAGATCCATCGATGTCGTCGGCATCTTCTAATGTACAGAGTCCTTCACACTCAGGACAACCCAGTCAATAGCACCTGTCGATATAAATATAGAAAAATAATATATCATCAAATCCACAACATCTCATACACATAAGCCAAACAAACAATCGTATAATGGACCGGATCACTTGCACACAAGTGTCCTCAAAGAATAATTCCAATCAGGTGTGTGCAAAAGCAGGATGTTACATACACCCCCTCTTATTTTAAACCTTGTCCCAAAGTTTCAAAGTATATAAGTGTAGAAATAAATATCTCATAATTTCTATATGTCTAGTTATCAAACAAAAATGGAAATTGTTGACGCATATCATATGCATCCTCCTAGGTCGTCGAGTGTGTACTATAGTTGTCCCACTGGACCTTGACCTGATCTACCATTTGATGTCGTAGATGTTGAATGAGATGGTCCAGAATGTGTATTGGATCCGCTGTGAGCGCACCCTCGTTCGATATCTGCAAATAACTCATGTCAATAACATGTGTATGATCACTAACATAATGTCTCAAAATAGATACATGAAAAACATCATGCATACGCCTCAAAGAATCAGGCAAGGCTAGTCGATAGGCCACAAGCCCCTTCTTTTCCAGAATCTCGAAGGGTCCCATGAACATAGCAGATATTTTAACACCATTTCCAAACTAGATCAAACTCTTATGTGGTTTCACTTGCAAGAAGACTTGATCGCCAAATTCATAACTATGGTCAACACGATGTCTGTCGATTCTGTGCTTCCTTTATCCTTTGTATTATTTTTTTCATTTGATATTCCATCTCTTGGATCGCTTCCAGTCCCACCAGGACCCTATCCTCAATCCGATCCCAACTCAAAGGCATTCGACACAGTTGCCCATAAAGAAACTCAAATGGAACCATCTTAATGGTGCTTTGATAACTGTTGTTACATGCAAATTCTACTAGCGGAAAGAATTTTTCCCAACGCTTATGTTGGTCCATCACGTACATACACAACATATCCTCCAATATTTGGTTCATTCTCTTGGTTTTCCCTTCTGTCTCCGGGTGATACACAGTACTAAATTTAAGTTGGGTTCCCAAGGCCTCTTGGAAACTCGTCCAAAATCATCCTGTAAACATCAATCCTTGATTGGATATGATCCTTTTAGGCATGCCATGCAACCTTACAATCTCACTGATGAAAACTCTAGCTATGTCAAGTGC